>RCUC01045153.1:0-15103 GCA_003697995.1 Taxidea taxus jeffersonii | reverse complement strand
CGTGTGGCAGGCCCCGGAGAGCCCTGGACCTCCCTCTTCCCCAGGCAGGGGCAGGGTGAGAACAGGTGCACCTGGAGCCGCAGGGGCAGGTGCCTGGTGACAGAGCTGCCATGGGCTCCGACAGCCAGGCTCAGACCCATGGCTGCACCAGGATTACCCGGCCCAGAGAGCAGCTGGCCAGCCCTTGGGGTGGCCAGACAGAACACCGGAAACACATCCCATTGGCTAGGGCCAATCAAACGCCTGACCAAGTTGCTGGGAGGCTGGGAACTTTAGTCCCTCTGCAGCAGTACCGTGGGGCGGTGGGTGAGCACGTGGCCGGCCTCCGCCACAGAATGCTACCCATGACTCCTGCTGTGGAGAAGGAGTCATCTGCTGCCCTCCACATGTAGACACGTGACAATCCTGAACAGGGGGTTATGTGCTCACAGAGTGCCTAGCGGTGGCTGGCCACCGCGGTGACGTTGGCTCCCCTGCACGTTTCACTGCCTCTGGAATTAAGAAGTGCCTCCCTCCACCCACCCTATGTACTTGGTTTTCCCTATTCCTATTTAATTTCTTCCAAACTCTACTTGGGGGACGGTCCTTCTCCTGTGGGAGCCCTTTGCCCTCCGGGTTGCCTGGCATGCGGTATCCCTCTCTTTCCCAGATCCCGTCTCCTTCTCTAGGTTTGTGTCTCGGGGACATTCTAGCTTTTTGAGACCTTTCATTTCTGGACTATTTTCCTCTTGCATTTGATTTGTACAGAAGCCGAGTCTGGAATCTCACGTCCAGGGTTATTCTAAGTAAGCTGCCCCAGCACCCTCGTGGGCTTTTCCTAGTCCTGGGTTCCCGAGACATCTGTGCCCACTCTGAGCCCCCGCCCTCTGCATGAGCCACTTTGTCTCTGTGGGGACCTGGCAGTTTTCTCTTGGTTCCCAAAGGTCTTCCGTTCTGACGAGCACCTGGAGCTGGGTCCTCGGTGCCCTTTGTAGTGGGGCTTGGGGCCCCTTCCATTCACACACTGAGGACTTTGCTTTTGAGAAATCTGCCTGGAAAAAATACTCTTTGGCAATCTGTCCCCTCCATGTTCTCTCTCCTCTTCCTCTGGATTCTGTGATTCAGCTTTAACAAATTCTCTCATTTTCTTACCTCTTCTTTCCTACTTCCCATGACCCCCTTCTGCAATATCAGCTCAATTTCCTCCTTCAGGCCTTCTGTGGAGCCTTTCCTGATCCAGCTATATATATATTTTTTTTGTTCCCCAAATCTATTTTGCTTTCTTCAGATTTATCTTTTTCATAGTCATTCTTTCTGATTCAGAGATGCGACATCTTTTATTTTTCTGATGATATTCATTGCAAATTCTTTGGCGCTTCACCTGCTCTCTGTGGTGTCTCTGTCTCTTCAGGCTCCTCCCTGGCCTCTGCCTCCCCTCGGAGGGCGACCCTGTAGGTCGGAGGATCCTGGGCTGGCAACTTGCTAGACGGGAGCTACATACGGTTGAAGGAGCTGTTTCCAAGGGCTGGCCAGCCTCGGGCTTCCGTCCACTGTGAGGTGGCCTGAGACCAGCCTGTCCACTGGTTTCACTGCCCCTGCACAAACTTGTGCAAGCTCAGCCCCGAGACCCTCAGTTTCCTCATCTGTGAAATGGGCACAGCGATGGTGCTGCTTTCACGGAGCTGTGATGAGGTTCCAGTGATTAACAGTCAGAATGAAGCTGGCCTTTACCCACCCTGCGGTGCTGGGGACAAAGCTGGCTGGCAGCTATTGCCCAGAAAAGGCCTGCGTGGCCTCTGTCCTGCTTGGATGGGCTCCAGGGCCCGTGCCCCATTGTGTCCCCTGCCCTGGGGGCCACAGCCTGAGTCCCCATCTGTGCTGTGTCCACAGCACAGGACTGCCTTCTTCCTGGGCCATGAGAGTGGCATGGACGCAGTTCTGGGGAAAGGAGTGCTGGACTCGGAGCACAAGCCTCTGCTGGGTGCCTGTGGCCATGCACACCCATTTCCCACACCCACCAGCTCCATGGCACCCTGGAACTGGTTATGTGTCATGCCTGCCAGGCCTGGTGTCCAAGGAGGGGAGGGTGGCCTGCCTGTCCTCCCTCAGGGAGCCCGGGGGGCTGCCATGCAAGGGGGCTAGCCAGGCGCTCCTGCAGTTGCATGTCCTGCTGTCACCTCCCTGGGGAATGTACCTCCCTCAGGAAGCTTATCAGGTGGAAGCCGGCTTCCCACAGGCTTCTGCTGTCTGTCTGTCTGTCCCAAGGCTGTCGGCGTCCCACCTGACAGGGCCCATTGGCAGGCAGTTCTGAGTGGGTGTGTGGAGGCCCTGGGGGAGGAACTCTTGGGATGCTGTCCAGCACCCACTCTCCTGTGCTGGGGTACCTGTGTGCAGGGTGCTCACAAGCCTGGGCCTGGGGCTCGAGGGCTTCCTAGAGGGGAACCCGCCACATGAGATGTCTGACGTTCATCCTCCAGGGGTGGTTGGGGGCCTTGCTCCTGGCAGAGACACTGAGCAGAGCCACTGTTTCCTGGGGGTGGGTAGTGCAGGAGAAGGTCCACAGCGGATGGTGCCTACACAGAACACTGGTCTAGACAGGTCCCTGCAAGAGCCAGACCTCCGAAGGGACCCTTTTGTGGGGATGTGGCAAAGGGGCTCGGGATGCCCCACTGGGGCAGATGCTGCCGGGGCCCCTCACGGCCCCGGCCAGGAACCCCAGGCCTCTGCAGGGTCTAGCTGGGGCTTGGCGTCGCTCCTGTTGGTCTGAGGTGAGCGGTCCAAGCCCGGCCAGCCTCAGTTTCCCTCTGTGCCTGATGAAGAAGTCTGCACGGCCTGACCCGTGAGGCCAGCGCCAAGATGAGGTGGCCCAGGAGAGAGGCCTCCCTCTGCGCTCCCCACTCTCTTGCCTGGAGCAGTTCTGCTGTCACTGGGGCTCTGAGTCACTCAGCTTGGGCTCTACTTGTCCTGGTGGCTCCAGAAAGCCGATACAGGGACTCTAATATCTTCCTAGAAATGAGAATGTATTGTACCTAGGACATGACAGAAAACTCCAAAGAGGAACAAGCAGAGGATAAGGAAGGGCCCTGGGAAATTAAAAATATACATTTAATTTATATATATTAATTTAGTTTATATATAGTTAATGTAGCACATGTTTTAATTTATACATTATATAAATTAATACACACTCTGTGTCAACCTGGGGCAGGGATAGGACAGAGGCCCCCCTCTAGAGGAAGAGATGAAGAGGCAAAGAGGTGGGAACGGTGTGGAGGGGGTGGGGCCAGAGCCGGGAACTGTGTGCTCGAGATGAACGTCAGACACCTCACGTGGCTTCCAGGGAGGGTCAATCAGGCCTGTGGACTCATTTCCAACTTCACTTGGGGCATTTTCCACCTAAGTAAGTAGAAGCCTCTCCTTCCATTTTCAGCTCCGAGTCCTGATCTCTGGGGCAGGCTGGTAGGCGGCTGAGGGCAAGGGCCACCCCACCCGCTTTCCTCCCGAGGTCCTTGTGTTCCGAGCATGTAGGGGGGGCACCTGGGCCATACCCCTGCCACTGGGGCAGGGCGAGGATGACTCAGGGTGCACAGCCATGGGTGGTTCTCCCCCAGCGGCCAGGCTGAGGGTATACCGGGAGTGGGGAAGTACACGCAGCAGCCCGAGTGTGTGCAGCTGGGGGCTGAGCCCAACAGGCAGGGCAGGCTCGGGCCCCAGGGAGCAAGGGGGGGCCTCCCCTGGGGAGAGCTGCTCCTCTATGACTGACCCTCCCTGGAAGCCCATCATGCCGTGGCCGTGAACATGAGTGTGCCAGGAGCGCACATGTGTGGGGAGTCTGGGTTCCAGTCTCAGTTTGCCCGTGGCTGCCTATGTGGCTTGAGGGAGGAGCCATTGGTGGAAGAAGAACACACCTAAGGGTGTATTTAAATTGTAAAGAATAGGAGCAAAGCTGACGAAGTCTCCACCATGAAATACCCCAGAGCTGTAAAAATGAAACTCAGTGCATTTATTGGCAGTGACCTACAGGCTGTGTAGTTGATGGGAGAACACAAGTTGCAGAGAAAATGTGGAGTGTGACCTGTTTGTAAACATCCTGTTCCTCATGTCTCCTGCAGGACCGGCACCACGAGGCTCCTAAGAGGTGATGCTTCTGAGGGCACAGAGCAGGAGTGGCCAGCATCCCTTCCTTCCCACTACGTTCTGTGGCTCCCAGTCGCCTCATGTGATCCTGGCCAGCCACCTGGGGGGTGGGCGCAGGAGGGAAGCAAGCACGACCAGTCTGCTCATTTACAGAGCGGGTTAAATAAGCTCCCCAAGCTCTCAGTGCTGGCAGAAAGCTGGCCTTGGTCCCTTCTCTGTCCCCCGACTCCACACTGCCAACTTGGCTGGGAGACACAGAGTTCCCTGGGGTCCAGCACAGGGCAGGTGGGGGCATCTGGGAGCCAGGACTGACCTATAGCCACGCAACATTGATAACGTTTAAGTTGGTTGATTACCCAGAAAAAGGCAAATGCCCAGTCCGATCCCATCTCTCCATCTCTGGTTGCCTGGCAACAGCTGGGTGCACAGCTAGAAGGCAGGGCCAGCCTGGCTTCCCTTCCGGACGCCAGCTTTCCATGTGTCCTTCCCCTCTGGCCCAGGGTGATGACCAGGGTGACCGAGTGCGGTTGTGCCCCTGGACCTCTGCAAGTGTGCAGAGCTGCAGGCTGGCTTGGCGTCTCCTCCTGCGGTGAAAACCCACTTCCTGTTCTCACCGCGTCTCCTCCATCAGCGGTCCCTCCGGGAGATGCGCTCCCTGAATTATGCATTTCTTATTGACCTTTCCAAACCACTTTTGCCTTTCTTCATATTTCGTGTAGTGCGGTGACTCGCTGACTGGAAGATGGGCTTGCAGGAGGAAGGAGCAGGGTCGGAGGGGAGCCGGGGAGCAGCTAGTCCAGCCTCAACACCCTCTTGCGTTCTTGTGTGAGTGTGTGCGTGCGGATCCCGTGTGTGTGCATGTGCGGAGCCCTGATGAACAAGGCAGGTCAGTGGGGCTGCCTGAGGCTGGGGGGTCCCGTGGAGCCCCAGGGCCTCCTGTTCTCCTCCTCTCTCCTGGGCCTCTGAGGCATCTCTAGGAGACATTTTGGGATTCCTTGATCTGGTCTCATCATCTCATTTCATAGACAGGGGAGCTGGCCCCAGACACTGAAGCACAATGTCTTCACAGTCATTGGGATAGAGCTGATGGGGGCCCAGGTGTCTGCGGGGTCCTGGAGGGCTGGTTAGGAGAAATGGGGGAGTACAGGGTTCTTTCTGTGGAGCAAGAGCCCACCCTGACATGAGGAACTCGTCCCAAACTTTCCAGGAAAGGAGTCATGCACAAGTGTGTCTGGAGAGCAAGGCTCCTTTCCCTTACTCCTGGCAGGTGGGGGAAACCCAGGGAAGTCGTCTGGTATGAGATGGGGACCAGGACAGAAAGATCAAGCTGCTGAGTAGCATCCTATCTGTGGAGGGTTAAGAAGTTTCCTTCACTCTGTTTCTACATTCTTGGGGTCAGAAAGAATTCAGGTCTGACTACAGCGTCATTTGGAAACTTGGCATTCTGTGCTGGCAATGCGCCCCAGGGCCTTTGCACATGTTCGCCCCCTGCCTGGAGCACCCTTCCCCCTTTCCCCCTGGGAAACTCGCTCATGTCCTCCGAGGCCTGACCTAGTTCTCCCCTCCACCATGGTGTGGCGGTGTCCCCCATATCTACGTTCTCACCCCAGGTCTCATGGCGTGCCTCTGTCTCCCCAGCACCACCACTTCATGGTGTTCAGATTTTCCACTGTATAGAGTTGCTTGAAGAATCTGAGGCACAGAAGGATTGACTATTGCTTCTGTATACTACAGATAATGTTTTCAAGTTCTGGGAAAATGTGTCCTGAAAATGGTTTTCTTGGTGAGCTGGGTGGGCCCTGGAAAGCGTGGAGGGTGGGTACCCAATTCTAGCCGCTTCACGGCACCGGTGGGCTCATGCCTCCAACCCAGAGACTGAAAGAGTGTGGACGTGGGCTTACCACAGCTCATGGGTGAGCTCGGAGGGGCCTCAGGAGGGGTGGGCACTAGAACACTCTTTGCTCTGGCCCCTGCTTGCTCCGTGTGCTCTGCCCTCTGGGCCAGGGGAGCTGTTTTCTGTCTCTGGTGAGTCACGTGTCCACACCCTGCTCGGCATGTGGTTCCATCTGTCGGGGACACATACTTCCTCTCCCCCCTCATGCCACCAAATTCCACTGCTGTTGGCTACCCCTGAGGTCCCTCCTTCCAGCAGACCTTCCCCCTCTGGGTGCACCCTGCCCCACCCCTCCTATGATACCTGGAAACCCGCACCACAGTGACTGTGGACACCCAGAGTCCACACGACAGGGTCCTCCCTGGTGGCAGACGTGTTTTTGTTCCTATTTCCTGCAGGAGAAACCAGCGTGCCCTTCTGTTCCTGTCCGGGAGGGTTATGTGACTGCTGACCTTCCTGCCTGAGCATGACATGTCCGTTTCCCGGGTGTGCGTCTTCACCACCTTGCAGGTAACAATGCTTGTCAAGCGGAGCTCATCCTGGCCTTCTTGCTCGTCTTTGGGCCCCGGTTGGTCCGATTGGTCTTCACCCTCCTCCTCCACCGCACGGCCGCTCAGTTGCAAGGGTGGGGATGCCTGAGCTCTGTGCACAGGACACAGAAGCTGAGGAGTGTGGGGCCCTCAACCCTGGGGCCCCACTGTTTGTCCTCAAACCCCACAGCAGCCACACAGCTAAGGGCCGGTGACTCCACGTTCCAGCCTCAGTTTCCTGGAGTGCCAAATGGAAGTGCTCATAGTGTGCCTTGGGGATCAAGAGTGCGTATGTGCATATTTGGAACCTGACCCAGCACGGAATAAACATGGGAGAGTTCACTGGTGTTAAGCTGATTGTTTTGCACAATGATGGCCAAGTGTGGCATGTACATGTTAACGGATTTACCCCGAATTGCAGTCAAAGCCACTTTTTAGTCTTGTGATGGTTTGAAACTTGGTCCCAAGGTTCTCGGGAACTCCTGCTGCAGAGAGCTGGGCTCAAAACTCTCTCCCCTTGGATGTGGGCCTTACATCTATTTGACCAGGAAGGTGATGCCTGGCAGTTCTGGGCCTGGCTGTGGGAAAGAGCAACCCCCATTTCCCATCTCTTGGGACGCTGGCTCAGAAGCCACCTGCCAGGCTGAGCTGCCAGGGGAGAGCCCAGGAAGAGGGGAGCCCGGGCCCAGCCCCAGGCCCACCTTGGCAGAGAGGAAGCCGAGCCACACAGAGAGGTTTCCGGGAGGAAGCCGCATGGGGGCAGGTGGGTTCAGCTCCTGCGTGGAGAGTGGTGTGGGCACACACACCTCTCCTCGTGGGCCTGAGTGCAGCTGTGAGCTGGGCAACCTGCAGGCTGGGCCCGGGCCCGCTCGTGTCCCACAAGGCCTGCAGAGGCAGAGGGTGAAGGGCTGTGGCTTTCCATCTTTCCGAGAAAGCTGAGCTGATAGAACTCCTTTTTGTTTCGAATGATATATTCTTGTCTTCTCTCTCTCTCTTTTTTTTAATGATTTTATTTATTTAACAGAGAGAGAAATCACAAGCAGGCAGAGCGGCAGATAGCAGGAGAGGAGAAGCAGGCTCACCGCTGAGCAGGGAGCCTGATGCGGGGCTGTCCTCTCTTATTAAGAGTGGCTGGTCAGACAGCACTTGGGGACAAAGAAGGGACAGGCAATAAAGGGCTGGGAGAGGGATATTTGGGCCACAGCCTCAAATGAGGACACACATCACCATTGTCACCACCACCACCATCGTCATTACTGTCCCTAACAACCACTGGGTGTGCTCTCTGGCCCGGACGTTCTCCCCAGTGGCCACACCCCATCTCATTTATTCCCACAACGACCCAACGAGGAGGGCTGTGTTGTCCTTCCCCTTGTGCAGACGAGGACGCCTCGACTCAGCTGGGTTAAGCAGTGGCTTAACCTTAAGCAGATGGAGTCAGCATTTGAACCCCGGCCTGATATCGACAAGCCTGCCATTGTCCATGCAAATGGGAGGAGTGGTGCATTCCAGAAGCACCGGGAGCTGGGTGCACGCGACAGGAACAGAGCACCTGAGCGCAGGAGAAGCCTTGAGGTTTGCTCCCTCATTTCTGTCAGTGGATACAGAAAATTGACTGGAGGGGGAAAAGGGGCTCATGCCTAGTCCCCCAGCTGTGGTGGCCGTGCCCGCTGGCCCCTGGGTGTCCTGGGCTCCACATGGCCCCAACCAGGACGATCCCGGCTCCACATCTGGTGGCGGCGCGTCTGTTTGCTCTCAGAAAACTGCCGAGTAAGCAGCCACTGAGTTGTAATTAACTTTTCCTGGAGTAATTAAAAACTTGAACTATCCCAAATGGTTGCAATTTCCTCATTTGGGGTTTACGTTCAGCGTAGAGAGCGGGTCCTCAGAGGCATTACCAGCAAATGCCTGCTGGAAGCAGGTGGGTATGTCCAGTCAGGCGGAATCCAGGTTGTCTCCTACTGGAGGTGAGCAGAGCAATCCCTATCCCAAGACCGGGCGATGTTCACCTTCCTGCTCCTTCAGCCTTGGTGACAGGACCCCCAGGGGGCACTTTGGGAGGTTCTTCCTGAAAGATCTAGAGGGGCAACTTCTCATTCAGCGAGATGCCAGCCCAGACCCCCACAGCCCACTGTCTGATAGTCTGTCCTCGAGGACTCGACGTTGAAAACATGGGGTGGGGCGGGGGTTTGGACTTCATCCTAAGGTCTCACAGAATTATTGGTACAACAGGGGTCCCGCTGTATCTGGAATCCTCATAACCAAAGGCACAGATAGCTTCACCCGTGCAGTGGGGTGAGTGGTGGGTCCCCCAAAGCTGTGTCCACATCTGAATTCCCGGAGCCTATGAGTGTCATCTTATTTAGGAAAAGGATCTTTCCAGATGCATTTATGTGGAGGACCCTGAGATGAGATCATCCTGGATCATCCAGCTGAGCCCTCAACCCAAGGCCAAGTGTCCTTATAGAGGTAAGCGGGGGTGGATTTCAGGCAGAAGAGGAGGAAGCCATGGCCCCAGAGGCAGGGACGGGAGGGCGCGGCTGCAAGTCCTTCCCTGCGGTGCCCATGGGGAGTGCCTGGCCATCCTCAGTTTCAGACTTCTGGCCTCCAGAACTATGAGATGATATATTTCTGTGGTTTGAAGCCTCCAAATTTGTGGTCATTTTGTTACCGCAGCTCTGGAAACGAATACAACCCATACGATTGGACACCGCGTGAATGTTGCTCTAGGCACCTGTCATTGAATCGACGTGATCCTCAGTTCTTAAAAATCATTCATTTTTGAGATTGTAGATTTACAAGCAGTGGTAAATGTAGTCCCATTGCCAATAGTAGTATTGCTGTTAGTGTTTTTTTTTTTTTTCTGTTTCACTCCATTGGGATTTATTATGGTGTTTGTCTAGATTTATCTACATTTTTAGTCTTTGTTAATCCCTTTTCTTTGCCCCCCCTCCAAGAACTTTGCCCTGGAACTGTTTTCCCTGGAAAGCTTCTTCTGCATCTTCTCTAGGGATGGTTCCTTGGGTGGAGGACTCCGACGGCTTTGTTCTACAATCCTCGGCTCGGGACGTGTGACTTAGTGCAATGAGCCAGGGGACAAGTTGCAGAGACTAGAGATGTCCTTTCCAAATACTGTACCCCTACAGATGGCCGCAGTGTCAAATGCACCATGAACGCATGGAAGAATGTGTCTTCCTTCCCCAATTCTCCACATGGGCTTGACCGGCTGCAGAGAAGTCAATGGGTCTCTGCCTCCATAAGTGGATGGGCCTGGGGCTGCCACGGAGGCTATGGTCTGGCTATTCCATGCAGGGTAGAACCCCCCCCCCCCACTCCCTTGGGTGCTCGGCTGAAATCTTCTCTCTCTTATACATTCGCTTGGTGTGTCTTACTCTCTGTACCCTGGTGTTGGTCTCTTCCCCCACTGGGTCTTGCTGATGAGCTATGGGTGTTCACCCTATGTGCCTTCCTGGGGCCCGGGTTCAAGTCCAGCCCTGCCCTTCCTGCTCCTGGTGACTGTGACTGAGAGTACGTCTTCTAGGCTTTCTGCCTCAGTGGTCTGAGGGAAGAGGGTCGCTGGTGGTTTCTGGGCTCCCTTCCATTTCTGTTCCCCTGTGGAGCTTACCGGCTTCTCCAGCAGGAAGCAGCAGATTGGCCCAGACCTCATCCTGGGGGGACCCTGGCTGTCGGCGTCAGGGGCTCAGCAGGCTGGACCTCCCACCCTCCGTGGGCCTGCACGGCTATTTCCTCTCCCCAAGCTCCAGCCACATCTCCTTGCAGGTGGGAAAGCCCACAGCTGGACCTGAACCCTGGTTTCCATCATCTCTGTCCTTCTTGGAGAGTCCGGAAAATAGGACGCAGATATGAAAATGACAGAGCAGCTTGGGTTGTTTGAATCCCTAATAGCGTCATGGCCTTCTCCTGAAGTGGACTGCAGGCTGCCACTTTCTCTTACTTCTGGAGGGTTGTGTTATGAAGTGCAAACTGGATGGGAGGTTTATCGCCGATGATGCGGCTGGGCTGCTGTGAATAGTTGCTGCGTAGGAGAAGGATTGTGACCTCCTCTCTACCTCTCGGCAGATCCGCTGATTTAGAGGATGAAGGGGAATTTGGATGTAACTGGGTGCGTGGACAGTCACTTGGGCAACAATAGACAGGAAGTCAATAGACGGGAAGACCGAGGTACTTCCGAGCCTCACCCTGGACTCTGGGGCTGAGAGTCTGCCATGTCTGTGGCTGCTCAGAGGCTCTCATGAGCACAAGCAGTGCCGATCTCAGACTGGCTCCGGGAGAGTGGGACCCCGGCCCCAGCGACCTGGGCCCCTGGACCAAGCGGGGCACACAGACCTTCATTCTAGCGCAAAGGGCCCAGATGTGCAGCAGAGGTCCACGCCGGCCCTGCTTGAGGACCATGGCGGAGCCGCTCACTTGCCCCAAATCCACCTTTGAGCCCTCCTCCCCCTGTCCATGGTAGGAGTGCAGTTATTCTGTGACCAGTAAACCTCCCTGTTTTGGGGAAACCGGGAAAGATCCATGGTGACAGGGGTTAGAGTCACAACAGATCCTTGCAGCTGATGAGTAATGGGAGCGGGCTCAGACCCCAAGCACTCAGCCCTGCTATGGGATCCCTCACGAACACCCCTTCATAGCCCCGCACACGTGAAAAAATGCTGTGTGTAGCGGTAGTTTGCTGGCAGCAATTTCTGTAAAATGGGTTCAGTGCAGCTTCTGGGTGGGTTCATGCAAGCATCAGGGTTCATGCAAACACAGGGGACAGGACTGTTGTTCTCATGGCCAAGAGTGTGCGTGGACACTCAATCCTGAGTCACATCGACACCAGGATTCACATCTCCAGCTCCTCGTGCTCCAATGGGCTGCTCTGCAAGCTGGAAGCCTGCTTGGCCAGTTTCTGGAAGATTCTGGGGATATCCCCAGGACTCCTCGGCCCATGGAGCCTTCAGAGCCATGAGCCACAGCCGCTCCTTTGCCCGTGCTGCTCAGCCACGGGGTTTGGTGCGTCCCAATGGACTCCCAAGCTGCTGGTGCCCTCCTGCCTCCCTGAGCCTGAGAGCAATTAAGGCGCACGCAGCCAGCACCCATCGTGGGAGGACAGTATCGGGGGAGGTGAGCGTGAGGCTGAGCCCATGGTGGGGGGCAGCTACACCTCCCCAGGCCCAAGGAGAATGGGAGCGAGGCCCAGCCCATCCAGGGGCTGCCTGCGGCCCCAGGGCCTCTGCCACCACCTTTGCTTTGGAGGACATGGCGGAGCCTTAGCTCCTTGGCACGTGGGCAAACTTGGAGGGTTCCGGAATGTCCGCGGTTTCATCCCTCCTCCCGCCACAGCAGGCCTGCTCTGTTATGTGTCCAGTGGGAATATCTTTCATTATCTTCCCTCTCCATTTAATTAATTCACATCCCGTAATGAACCTTGAAATTTCTATTAAACACATCATTACTAATCAGCACAGAGCTGGTGGTAGCTGGCGGCTTCTCACAGCCGGCGTGGGGTTCGGCTCTGGGCCTGAACACCGGCCCTGCCTGCAGAGCTCGCACATGGTTTCGGTGCCCCATCTCTTCCCGGCAACATCTCTTCCCGAGCAGCAGTCTGAGGGTGTGCCGCCCCGGGCGTGACGCTCAGCGGTCAGTCTTGCTGTGGACGGGCTCAGAGGACCGTGCGGCGGGGGGTGAGGGTGGGGTGGGGTGGGGTGGGGGTGGCTGGGCCAAGCAGCCGGGGCGGCCCCCAGGATGACCACTGACGTGCAGCTTCTGGGCCTAGCGGGACTGATCTGCATCCTTAGGGGTCTCCCCGCTGCTCCCTACGAGGGCACCACAGACTCGCATGTGGACCTCCACGAGCAGGATCTCCCCCGTGCCAGGGCCTCACCCGCGGACCTGGGT
Organism: Taxidea taxus jeffersonii; assembly: GCA_003697995.1. Taxonomy (NCBI): domain Eukaryota; kingdom Metazoa; phylum Chordata; class Mammalia; order Carnivora; family Mustelidae; genus Taxidea; species Taxidea taxus. The sequence continues at coordinate 2,665 of RCUC01045153.1, read as the reverse complement.
CAAGCAGCCCCTGCGGCTCATGGCTCCCGCCCACTCTGGGTCGGCCGTGGCCCTAGCTCTTGTGGTGTGGCCCTGGCCCTGGCCCTCCGCGCACACAGTCCTGCCCGTTTCTCCCTCCTGTGGAGACCCCGGCCCGAGAGAGTCCGACTGCTCCCCTTCACTGTAGTTCAGAGCCGGATGCCCCCGAGGAGCTCTCTGCTCATGTTTATCTGTGGGCTGCCTATTTCAGACTTTCTCCTTCTTCCCACACCTTCCCTCCCTTGGGTTCAGAGGCACTCACTGCCTCTTTCACTGAGGACCTGGAAGCTTCCGGAAACTCCTCCATGCCTCGTCTTCCAGACCCTCCCATCTTGGGGAGCAGAGTCCTACCCCTGACAACCCGTCTATCCTTGGAGCCATGCACTCTTGCTTCTCATGAGCTCTGCTCGCACAGCCCCTGCCCCAGCCTTTGCAGCTCCCAACTCACATGACTTTCCCCGCCCCCCCCAGCCCCCGGAGCGGCCACACCACCCTCCAGCCACAGCCCTGCTTCCCTGGCCCCTCTCCTCACTCCAGTCCTGGGTCCGAGCCCTGCTCCCCATGCCTCCTGTCCCACCTTCCATTGCACGGCTCTTCTCAGGGATGCTGATGGCCCACCGGTGCTGAAGCCGAAAGTTTCCCTGTGCGCCACCCTGCCTCGTCCTCCAGGGCTCGTCCTCCAGGGCTGGCTCCGCTGCCTCTGCCCTTGCTTGTCCTCCCCGCTGACGGCTCCTTCTGAACAGAGATTCTGGCCGAGATGCACCCCCACCCCGTCTGGAGCCTGAGCCCGTGGTTGGTGCGGAAGGCCAGGGCAGGCACCGGGGCGGGGAGACTCCTCCGGCTGTCAGGAGCCTGTGCCTCACTATTGAAGAGAGGCCTCTGCCGGTGCCGCTCTGACTTCCGGGCTCCACTTTCTCATCTGACTTCAGATCTAGATCTAGAAGTTTGATGCAAAAGCTCATCTAGAAGTTTCTGAGGTGGCTCTGAGCACATGGCGCTGGGTTGTCATACCGAAGCTGAACTGTGCGGAGTCTGTAGTCTGCCAGGTGCCGCTCTTATTTCCCAGGGAAAGAACACGGTCCCTCAGCCCTCCTCTTCTCCCTCCCTCTTTCTCGTCCTCCAGCCAGCTGCTGGGGGACACCCACTGGGTTCCTGGCCCTGTGCCTAGAGCTGGGAACACAAGCATAGAACGGGAGCTGGACATGGACCTCTTCTCATGGAATCCCGGTTGCGTGGTGGAGACCTGCAGGCCGACACAGAATTCTAGTGAAATGCAGCAGGAGCTTTGGGACGCCTGGCCAAGAGCTGTGAAGTCTCCCCATTTGTGCAGGGTTTGTGGGTGGGAGGCAGCAAGGGTTCTAGGCCTGCTGGGGGGATGAGGAAGCATTGTTGAAGCAGCAGAGATGAGAAAGAGCATGGGGGCTGGGGAGCAGCAGCCGGGAAGGTCTGAGGTGGGCAAGCTCGTCGCACCGAAGGGGCAGACAAGCTTGCGAGGGCCATGAAGCCCAGAGAGGGGCTGTGTGCCTTTTTGTACAGCCCAGCCAGAGGTGAACCAAGCCTTGCCTCCACCATCTTGTTTTCTTCGCTTGGAGTGGCTGAGTCCCTGGGGATCCTCCTCAACCCCGAGGCCCTGCTGGGGCAAACGCTCTGGGACCAGGGCTGTGCTGTTTATCTCCTTTGGAATTTAAAATTTGCAACCTGCGCTCGGTGACACCTGCCCACGGGTGGTGACCGGCGGACCGACGCCTCTGGGATTGGACACCCATAGGGCTGGCTTCTGCTTTGAGGCCTCACACGGAGATACTGATTATGGAGGGCTCTTGGCAGCGCCCGGGAATGCCGGGAGCAGCCCCACACTAACAGCAACCCCAAGGAGCCCTGAGCTTTGTGGCAGACGGTTGATAATCATGGCGATGTGCTGGGCACAAATGTGGCCTTTGGGGCATCTTTGTACTGTAATAGGCTCCAGATTCTATCTGTTCCCAAGTCCCAGGGCAGATTAAGCGCCCTTTCCAGATGACTGAGCTGTGTGACGTGTGGCTGAGCCGTTGGCTGCCTGCACCAGCTAGGAGCAAAAGTGGGCACTTCCCTCTGTCCCCACGAATGGCAGGGACCCGAGGCTGCCTTGTGTCAGTCGGCCTCCACTTTGCCGGTTCACAAAAGCTGGATTAGACACTCTTGGCATATGCCAGGCAGGGACACTTGCCATAGTGTGTAACTGGCTGTCCCCTAATGACATCCACACCCACACTTCTAGCTCATGGAAGTGGTGTGAGGTCCCGGAAAGACACCACGAAAAAGTAAATAAGTTCTTGGAGGCTTTCGAAAGGAGGTCATGCATAACAGCTAAATGTAATGTGAGCTCCTAGAACAGAAAAAGGGCATTTGTGGAAAACAGATGAAACCCAAATAAGGTCTGTCATTTAACTAACGCTGGCTCTGGTGTCCTGGTGCTGTTGTCCCAAGGACGAACGCTATGCCATGGCTGTATGGGGCGTTGGCCCTGGGGACATGGGCAAAGGGTGTCCAGGAACTTGGGGCCCTTTCTGCAGCTTTTCTAGAAGTCTAAAATTATTTCAAGGTAGAAAGATTAAAAAAGAAATCATGGTATTGATACTTGGGAAACAAAGGAATGTTCTCATCTGAC
>RCUC01045152.1:0-12330 GCA_003697995.1 Taxidea taxus jeffersonii | reverse complement strand
CTTGGCGCTCAAACAGCACCACTGACCAGAGCACCAGTCTTTATCTCCCACTAGGAGGGTCACTTCTTGAGAAGGGACTCAGGACAGACACATGGTTCTGGGTGCACAAATACACTTATGTAGACCTGCCACGAAGTGCAGTTTACATACAATACACATAAAAATGTGCCACATGAGCGTGTATGCACTGAGTCATGTCCCCCCTCCCATATTCATACTTAACCCAATAAGACTGCATTTGGAGATGGGGCCTTTCTTTAAAAGGGTAATTAAGGTTAAATGAGATCTTAAGAGTGGAGCCTTAACGAATAGACTGGCATCCATCCAAAAAAGAGAAGAGATCCCAGATGTGTGCACAGACTGAAGGCCATATGAGGACACAATGATAAGATGGTCACCTGCACGAGGAGAAAGGCTGTGGGAGAAACAAACCAACCCAGCCAACACCTAGATTTTGGACTTCCAGCCTGCGGAACTCTGAGAAATAAATTTCTGTTGTTTTAACCTCCCAATTTGTGGCATCTTGTTAGGGCAGCCTGAGCCGACTAATACACAGGACAGGTGCTTACCGCTGCCTCTGGGGAGGGCGACTCCCGACAGAGCCTCCAGCACGGAGCTCTTGCCCGAGCTCTGGTCCCCAATGACGGCGATGGCGGGCAGGGCCAGGTCCTGCTCCACACCCAGGGCCCGCAGGGAGTCGATGAGGTCGATGCAGGGACGCACCTTCTCCTCATAGTGGCTACACAGGCTGTTCTTGGGCTCCTAAGGAAAGCAGAATCAAAGAATTCCGTCATGGCCTGCAGGTCATGTTCTATCAAAGATGGACTTCAATCAGCCTAATACCAAAGGTTCATGGAGCTCACAAAAGAGAATGGGAAAGGAACAACAGGAAATATTTAAAGAAATAATAGATAAAAATTTCCCAAACTTGAATGATTAACCCAAAGACCCAAGAAGCTCAATGAACCCCCAAAACAAGAAACATAAACTACATCAAGGCTCATTTCAATCAAATTGCTTGAAACTGGTGATGGAGACAAAGTGCTTCAAGCAGCCAGAGAACATGTTAGGCATTGAAGAGCAAAGATGAAATGTACAGCAGATTTCTCATCAGAAACAATACAAAGAAGAAGATAGTGGGAATAACCTTTTTTAAATACTGGGGGAAATAATCCATCAATCTAGAACTATACCTAGCTAAAATATCTTTTTAACAAACGAAGACAGAGACTTTTTCAGACATAAAAAAGTGAATGAATTCCTCACCAGCAGATCAGCACCACAGGGAATATTAGAGTCCTTCTGCCAGAAGGAAAATGAGACTGAATGAAAATCTAAATCTACACAAAGAAATCTATGCCAGAAATGGTTACTATACTTTTTTAGAATAACTTACATATCTTTAAAAGACATATGACCAAGCAGAAATAATAAGAACAATATGTTTGGGGTTTGTGATAGAGTCAAATTAAAATTTATGATAAAAATAGCATGAGAGCAGGTTATGGGTGGCTCAGTCGGTTGAACATCTGCCTTTGGCTCAGGTCGTGATCCCAGGATCCTGGGATCGAGTCCCATGTCAGGCTCCCTGCTCAGCAGGGAGTCTGCTTCTCCCTCTGCCTGTGCCCCTCCCCCCACTGCTTGTGTATTCTCTCTGTCTCTCTCAAATAAATAAATAAAATCTTCTAAAAAAGAAAAACAGCATTAAGGCTGGGAGGGAAGAAATGGGAGGATATGGTTTGGAAGCATACGGTTCTAAGGTTCTTTTTTTTTTTTAAAGATTTTATTTATTTATTTGATAGACAGAGACCACCAGTAGGCAGAGAGGCAGGCAGAGAGAGGAGGAAGCAGGCTCCCCGCCGAGCAGAGAACCCGATGTGGGGTTGATGCCAGGACCCTGGGATCATGACCTGAGCCGAAGGCAGAGGCTTTAACCCACTGAGCCACCCAGGGGCCCCTCGGTTCTAAGGTTCTTATTTAAACATGAAATCACATACTACCACCTCAAGGTAGACTTGATTAGTTAAAGATGTATGCTATTAAACCCTAAAATAGGCATATTTAATAAACCAACAAATGAGATAAAAGAATCATAAAAAATAATCTGATTACTTCAAAAGAAGGTAGGAACAAAGAAAAGGGGAAATAAAATACAGATAAGTCAAAGAGAAAGCTAATAGCAAAACAATCTTCTTAAATTTAATTACATTCACAATCACAATAAATATAAATGGTCTAAGTATGCCTAGAACAGTCAATGTGATTTTGCAAAACAAGAATAAAGTTGGAAAGCTAACATTACCTGATTTCAGTATTTATTTAAAAAGCTTTAGTAACCAAACAATGTGATATTGGTGTGAAAAAGGAGAAAGAGATCAATAGAACAGAACATGTATTTCAGTAATAAACTGACCTTACATATGGCCAACTGATTTTTTTAAAAGATTTTATTTATTTATTAGTTAGAGAGAGAGAGAGCAAGCGAGCACAGGCAGACAGAGAGGCAGGCAGAGGCAGAGGGAGAAGCAGGCTCCCCGCCGAGCAAGGAGCCCGATGTGGGACTCGATCCCAGGACGCTGGGATCATGACCTGAGCCGAAGGCAGCCGCTTAACCAACTGAGCCACCCAGGCGTCCCGAGGCCAACTGATTTTTGACAAAAGTGCGAGGGCAATGCAGTGGAATGATCAGGCGTAAGACAAATGGTGCTTGGCCAACTGGGCAGCCACACACAAAACAACTTTGTACCTATACTCCACGCTATATAAAAAAACTATCCCGCAATGGATCATAGACTTAAATGCAAACCCAAAACTACAGAACTTTTAGGAGAAAACATCTTTTAGAAGAAAAATCTTTGTGGCTGTGGGTTAGGCCCTGTTTTCTTAGCTATGGCCCCCAAAGCACAGTTCATAAAAAAAACCACTGATAAATGAGACTTCATCAAAATCAAAAACATCCAATCTTTCAAGAAGACCATTAAGCGAACAAAATTAAGCCATAATCTGAGAGAAAATGTTTGCAAAACAGATATTTGGCAAAGGACTTATGGCCAGAATATATAAAAAACTCCCAAAACTTGACAAGAAAACCTGATTAAGAAGAAAATATGAGAATGGGCTTCATAACATACCTAAGTTTTAAAAGTTCCTTTATATCATGGTCAGAAGCTATTTATATTTTGTTCGTCCAGAATCCCCTTGCTGTTGAGAGCTAACTGATTTCCTTCCCCCTGGTCCCCTTGATGCTAACCTGCTCTTAGTAGAGGAGCTCTTAGCTCTTAGCTCCTCTCCCTCACATTTCTGGCTGTCTACATGCCCTCACTTGTCCTTCCTCACGGAGTACCCTGACCTCAGTCTGTCTCCTTTAAAATGACGGGGTGACAAAGATCCTCCTGGCCATGTCTGCAACGAGCGCTAGCTGCAATTTTTCTCTATATGAGCTTCTGAAGGGTCTGGAGCTCACCTCCCCAGGGACAGCCCCGTGGTGGCCTGGCTACACCTTTGTACCCACCAGCCTCCCGCTTAGCCTTCCTCCTGGGTTCCTTTTGTTTTCATTTCTTTTCTTTTCGTTTTTTAGATTTTAATTATTTATTTGACAGAGACAGACACAGCAAGAGAGGGAATCCAAGCAGGGGGAGAGGCAGAGGGAGAAGCAGGCTTCCCACTGAGTGGGGAGCCCAATGCAGGGCTTGATCCCAGGGCCCTGGGATCGTAACCTGAGCCAAAGGTAGACGCTTAACGACTGAGCTACCCAGGCACCCCTTATTTCCTTTTCCTTAAATCACCCATTCACAAGAGTTTATACAGCATGAATAGTAGTGATATTGCATGAGCCAGTTACCTGAATTAAGAAAACACACAGGGGCACCTGGGTGGCTCAGTGGGTTAAGCCTCTGCCTTCGGCTCGGGTCATGGTCTCAGGGTCCTGGGATCGAGCCCCGCATCGAGCTCTCTGCTCAGCGGGGAGCCTGCTTCCCCCTCTCTCTCTGCCTGCCTCTCTGCCTACTTGTGATCTCTCTACCTGTCAAATAAATAAATAAAATCTTAAAAAAAAGGAAGAAGAAAACACATAATCCAAAAAAAAGAAAACACATAATCATAGCATGTAGGACACTCCATGTACCCTCCCCCATCCCCTTCCTGCTGCTACCCTCCCCACTAAGGGTCCCTCCATCCTGAGGCTCTGGGAACCACGTTCTTGTTCTTCTTGATGGTCCTACCACCTACCCATCCGTAAGCAATACACTGCTTCCTGCTGCCTGATCTGAAACGTCACATGAATGGGATCACACCACACATTTCTTCTGTGCCTTGACTCTGTTTCGCCACCATGGTGTTTTAGATCTCAGTGCCTAGATTCCTGCTCCTATAGAGGATGCTGCCCCGTGAGCATCCTGCTACCTACGCATGCGCCCACCATCCCTGCGCACGTGTATCGATTCTGGATTTTGCTCTCATAACCAACACCGTTATGAAGATGGCTCTCTGCGGGTCCCCACAGGAGTGTCTGAGTGGTTCTCAAACCTGACCGCAGAGAGGATCACCTGGAGGGCCTGTTGAAACACAGCCGGTAGGCCCCACCCTGGAGCTCCTAGTCCCTTAGGCCTGGGGAAGGGGGATGCTTCTGGATGGTGTCTACATTTCAAACACATTTGCATTTCAGACTTTCCAGGCCTTGCTGAGGATGCTGGTGGGGGTGCCACACGTTGAGAACCAAGGTGTCCAGCTAGAAACGGAATCGCTGGATTACAAGACACACCCATTCACGGTGACCGAGAAAGGCCAAGCTCCAGCCAAGCACGTCGGCGTGGGTGGGGTGAGTTCCTACTGCCCCACAGGCTGCTGGTTACTGGGGACCTTCTTATCTTTCTACGTCCTTCTATGTGGCTTTTAATATTGTTTCAGATACTGTTTAGCATTGATTATGAAGATGGGGTCAACCCGAAAGAGGGTAATGATCCATGACCTTGGGCCCAAGGCCCAGGCCCGTTCCTAAGGGAGCCCGTCAGCATTCAGCATCTCCCCTGGCTTCCCAGGCTGAAACGACACCCAGCAACCAGCGTCGGCCAAGGCACAGTGTCATGCCATGTCGGGGTGCCGCAGGGGCCCGGCGGAACAGAGGAGGGATCGCGCTGGCAAGCGTGGCGGGAGAGACAAGGAGACAGCATCTCGGGAGTCTAAAAGGACAGTCCCCAGACACAGCTCCTATCCACACAGACAGAGGTGCTCAGGCAGCAACGTACCGTGTCTGGATCTTTCTCTACCTTATCCGCAAGTCCATTCAGTATCAGACCGGGGTCCGAGTCGGTGATTTTTCCTGTAGAATTAACCATCTCCGTCCTTTATCAGTGCAACCTACAATCGAGCACATGAGGGTTAACTCGATTCCAAAGCCGGCACCTCCAATCCCGAACCACACCACGGACACACTGGGGGCTCCTTAACTCTGCAGGGGCTGGGAAGAAAATGACAGAGCCAAATGACGGATGGGAACACTCCTGCCTCCGGGCTCAGCTGTCTTTAGGAATGTGCTCCCAGACCCCTGAAGGGTCCTTCCAACTAGGTATTTCCTGTTACAATCTTAGGTTAAACACTAAAAATTTTTTCACCACAAATTTAAATAGTGGCAAAGAATGAAATGATGGATGCGTTTTTAAGATTCACATGTAGGGGCACCTGGGTGGCTCAGTGGGTTAAGCCTCTGCCTTTGGCTCAGGTCATGATCCCAGGGTTCTGGGATCAAACCCCGCATTGAGCCCCACCGTCAGGCCCCGCATCGAGCCCCACATCTGGCCCCTCACTGAGCCCCGCATTGAGCCCTGCATCGGGCTCTCTGCTCAGCAGGGAGCCGCTTCCCCCCCACCCCTTCTTCTCTGCTTGCCTCTCTGCCTACTTGTGATCTCTGTCTGTGAAATAAATAATAAATAAAATATTAAAAAAAAAAAAGATTCACATGTAGGGGCCCCTGGGGGCTCAGTGGGTTAAGCCTCTGCCTTTGGCTCAGGTCATGATCCCAGGGTCCAGGCGCCCTGCCCAGCAGGGAGCCCGCTTCTCCTTCCCTTTGCTCCCCCCCACCAAGCCCTGCAATATGGGTGCACACATGTGCGCAGTCTCTCTCTCAAATAAAGAAATAAAATCTTAAAAAAAATAAAATGAACTATAAGTCACGTGCGAAAGTAAAATTATTATAGAACCACTTCCAATGCAGCCGCGAGATTCTGAAAGTTGGGGAAATTGATGGTTGAAAACAAATGCCTGAACTTGAGGTTCTTTCACTCTGTTCCCCCGCTCCCGACTTATTTTCATTCCATCTCTCCCATATGAGTGTATCTTAATGTCCTTTACTTTATTCTATTTTTTCCAGTTTTATTGAGAAATAATTGACACCCATCGCTGCGTAAGTTTCAAGTGTAAAACATGATGGTTTCATTTACGTATTTTGTGTATTTTGAACCTATTCTGATTCCCACAACAGGTTTGGCTAACATCCGCCTTCGTATATAGATACAGTACAGATACAGGAGCATTTTGTTTGGAAAGAAGTTAATCAACCACTTTAGCATACTCGTCTAAATACAAAAAATACATACATATGTAATTTATGATTCATTTTTAAAATGTCTGGGATCATAAGTCTCTAAATATTACATTTCATATATATCTAATAACCTCAGATAAAAGTAAGTGAAAATTTTTCCATAACTTGAAACGAATGTTTTGAAAAATAAAAAGCACCTACTTACCTCCAATATACCTTCCTTTTAACTTGACGACGTAACGCTGGCTAGTTGGGACAGAAACGCAGAGTCGTTCTCCCACACCTCCTTGAGATGTCTAAGATAGATGGATAAGGCAGAGAGCCTTACTGTCAATTTACTGCCTGAATCAATGATTTTTTTTTTCAAAGGATTTTATTTATTTGACAGAGAGATAGAGACAGAGCACAAGTAGGCAGCGAGGCAGGCAGGGGGAGAGAGAGAAGCAGGCTCTCCACTAAGCAGGGAGCCTGATGCGGGGCTCCATCCCAGGACCCTGGGATCATGACCTGAGCTGAAGGCAACCGCTTAACTGACTGAGCCACCCAGGCGCCCCTGAATCAATGACTTTTTTCCTGATGCTCTCTGTGCTTTTCTTCACGAGACCCTCCCCCAAGAGCTCTGCAGTCTTCCTTTAATTTGGGGGTAGTTGAGGGGCGCCTGGAAGGCACAATCAGTTGGGTGACCGGCTCTTGGCTTCTGCCTGGGTCGTGATCTCAGGGTAGGGGGATCTAGCCCCGAGCTGGGCTCCGCACTCAGTGCGTGGGGTCTGCTTGAGATTCTCTCTGCCCCTCCTGCTCACGCTCTCGCTTCCAAATAAACAAATATAAATAAATAAATATTGGGGCAGTTGAGAGAACCAGGGAGAGAGGGGATGTGTTCCTTTTATCACAAGTAGGAGAAAGGTTTTTTTGGAAACCAATCAATTGCAAAGAGTACTTATGGAATAGAGCAAACTGGAAATTTATTTCCTTACCCCCTTCCTCCCCCACCATGCCCTTGGAAATGCTTTGCATGCTCAGGAGGTCCCAGATTGGGGTCCCAGGCTGAAGACCACAGCTGCCTCAGTTGGCCCTCATGCAACCAGAGAGGTGACATCGGTGGTCCCCAGGGCTTGCCCTGCCATGACCACGGGTTCAAATTTGGTGAATAGAGGATTTTGTGAATATATTCCCCTGCCCTGTGTTATATGATGACAATTCCTTGAACACGAAGTCTTATCTGTACCTCTTAGATGTTTGCACCCTTTTACAGATATCTCTGAAGATCAGTTCGGATCTCAGGAGCAGGGCGATCTCAGGAGTTAAAGCCCGTTTCTTACTGCCCACCACACTCAGCACCGCGCTGCAGCCGTCAGACCAAAGTGAGTGCCTCACCCATTTTGGCCTTGATGGAGTCAAGCTCTCAGCCCCCAACCGCTCATAAAATGTCTTGTGTTTACAGACAAGACTTCGGGGAGTTCTGAGGCAGACACACCACCCCACACCTCTGTCCACGCTTATCTTCCTCACCCCCCAGCAGCCGGGGATGCCTCTTCTCGCACTGCCAAGATTTGGGGCAGGAGGTGGAGAAACTAGCTCGGGCAGGTCTGTCAACACTCCGCGTCCGCTGTTCATGGAGGCCGCTGTCCGCTGCCCCCTGCACTTTGGATTCCAGAGGGAAGAAGCTTGCCAGCGGCTTCCAGACCTGGACACCAGCCCCCAGCAGCGTCACTGGGGAATCTCTGCGGTTGGGAGTGGGGGTGGCCTCCAGGGGTGCCCAGTGTGTCACTCCCCTTGTGAGAAAGCCTCCTATTAGGGTCTAATCTCTAATAAGAACCACCTACCAGTGGAGCCTGGGTGGCTCAGTGGGTTAAAGCCTCTGCCTTCAGTTCAGTTCAGTTGAGTCATGATCTCAGGGTCCTGGGATGGAGCCCCGCATCCGGCTCTCTGCTCAGCAGGGAGCCTGCTCCCCCCACCCCGCCGCCTGCCTCTCTGCCTACTTGTGATCTGTCTGTCAAATAAATAAATAAAATCTTAAAAAAAAAAAAAGAACCACCTACCAATGCATCCTGCTGAATGCCTGATCCAAAGTCCGAAACTTGCCCAACAAAATTAAGTCCAGTTTTAAAAATAATCCTGGCAGAACTTAAATTTACTTCTTCTCTTGAGAGCGTTCTGCCTTCCGAAAACCCACAGACATTTACATTTTTTGTGATGGAAGGGGAGAAGGTCTAGTACATTAGACCTGATATTCTCTGCCTGACCGTGCTGAGCTCAGGGCCGGGAGGTGGGGGGAAATGGCGGGGGGGGGGCCCTCCGGTCCACATGGCAGGGGTTGTTCCAAAGCTCTGTTCCAAAGTGGAAAGCTGACACAGTTAGACATTTTAGGAGCCGTTTGGGACTGACAGCTGGGGGCTAGCATCACTTGACCCTGCTTCTGACAAAAATCCGACTTAAAATTTGACCAGATAATTTCGGGAACCCCACATGCACAGCTCAGGGGTCTCCCGCGGTGGAGAGTGCAGGTCTCAGAGCCTGGCTCCCTCCGTCAGCCCCCAAGACTGTCTTACCTTCCTCCATCCCCGGAAATTAGCCTGTCCCCACCCCCTCAGGCCGACCCCGCCGCACAAGCCACGGCGAAGGGAGACCCTGGGCAGCCCTCCGCCCCCGGGGTGGCGGTACGCCGGGCAGGGCACCTCGCCAGGAGCCTCGGTCCTCCCACCGGCCGCTCGGTCCCCCTGCGCGGCTCGGCGCTCTGAACGCCCTCCAGCGCGGACCCTGCACTCTAACCGCCCCGAGGCCGGCAGGTTAGCGCAGACCCTTGTCTACGCAATCCCGCCGTTCTCCCGTCTGGTTCGCACTCCTTAGCAACGTGAAAGTAATAAAATTAACACCTCACTTAGGGAGTGGGAGGCCAGAAGCGGTCTGTACCATTCATTCCTCCTCAGTCATAGCCAGGACTGTCCATTGCAGACCCCAGCGGAAGAGAATCATCAGTTCCGGGGCCCCATAGGGAAGGATGCTCACTGCGTCTCCGACGAGAGGTGGGCCCCTCCTGCAACCCGGCCAACAGGCGCCTGCCATCGCCCTGAAACCCTTGCATTTCTCCGGTGGACTTGGGTTCCAACAGCCCCTCCCGGCCCCCTTCCAGAAAACAACGTTCCTGTCCTTTTGTTGGTGGGACTTGTCTGCGCTTCGGCCAGAGCTTGCGTGTCCCGGATTGCAGATCTCGGCTAGTCCCCCAATAACCCACTGTTCCCGGCAAAATAACCGCTTATTTTTAGGGTTAATGGCAGGAAATGTAAAAGGATCCAAGCGATGGTCCTCCTTCGAGGTGGGCTTGGAGGCCCCGCAGCGGTGGATGTGAAACTTTCTTAGTGCGCACCCCTTGACTAGCTCCCTGGGAGACCCCCTTGGCCGCCATCCCCTCGGGCTGCCCACCTCCCCCAGCAGAAAAGCCCGCAGGTTTGGGCGGGTGGCAGGGTGGGGGGCGCTTCTGATGAGTCATCGGGAGGCTTCGCAACCTGTTTGCCGGCGAGAAGCAGAATCAGGCGTCTGGAGCCGGCCCGCCCCTCCCTCACGACCATCATCAGCACCACCAGCGAGCCCCGCTTCTGCAACCCCCCCACCCCTAGGGCGCTGGTCTCCGCGGCCCCCCCCTCCACCCCCGCCCCCACCCCCCGCTCGCTGGAAGGTGCCGGGACCCAGAGGTGCCCGACGCAGGGGAGCGACACTCACCGGTCCCCGCGCCGCCGCGAGCGCCCCCGGCAGCCCCTGCGCTTTTATGCTGCGCCAGGCGCCGCCCCGCCCCCGCCCGCCCCCGCCCGCCCCCGCCGCCGCCGCCGCAGAGAAACGAAACTGCCCTGCGAGCGCGGAGGGGGCCCGCGCGGCGCAGAAACGAAACCGAAAGGCCCATCCCCCGCGGCCTCCCCTCGACCGCCGGGTGCGTGTCCATCAGGGTCCACCTGCGGCCTCTGCGCGGCGCCCGGGTTGCGCTCCAGCCCATCCCCGGCCCGCGCCCTCGCATCCCTGGGAGCTGGAGGGAAATGCAGATTCTGGGGCCACGACCTGCGGAATCAGAAACTCAGGTGCGGGGCCTCGGAAGCCAGTTGGAGAGCTGCTGCCTTCTGAGCCTCGAGCCATCCAGAGCCGAAGGCAGTCGTGAACCTGGGCAGTCCCTTAAAGCCTGGGCTTCCGAGCAGGTGCACTGATCGCTGGGGTCTTGAATTCCTGCTGGCGGTTGCTCTGGATCATTCCAGCACCTGCAGGGCCTAGCAAGCATCCTACTACGTCAGTGACCCACATCTGCCCCCCGCCCAACACTGCTCTCCCAGCCAACTTGCCCTCCCCATGCAGAAAGCTGTTATCCTTAAAAAATTTTTTCACCGCCAAAGGATGGGTTTATTTGGGAACAGCAGAAAAATTGTAAGCCGGGACAAGCAAGCTACAGCAAAACCACAGGCAAGTGCAACAGGCGAGAGGAACATTATGTTATAGAGAAGGAGGAGGGAGCTGGGAGGCGCGGTTTTGAACAGCAGTCTGTTGGAGAAAGGCAAGCATTGCGCCCACGGTGGCTTCTGGCTGGATGAGTTGCGGGGGTGGGCGATTGCTGGTGGGGGATGCAGTGCCCCCTTCCCTGTTGGACCCCGATGGTTCTCACCTGCTGCAGAGTGTCCCATGGGGTCTGTGATTCACGACCATTCCTGTCACCGACTCCCAGTGGCACAGCACCCCTACCAGCCTCCCCCCCCTCCACGCATCCAGAGTCCACTTCTGTGAGCTTCTCTTTATTAATTTTCACTAGACCCGCGTCTTCCTCCTGGTCCACCTCAAGTCCCCTTTTGAGTTGGGCGCATCTGATTTCTCCAGGATGGAGATGGATGGAAGGTGCAGGCTGAGGGCAAGCAGGCCCGAGGGTGGCCCTCTGTGGCTGGGGAGTACCATTCCCTTTTGGAAGAGGTGGGCCTCTGCCTCCATCCTCCTTAGCTCGGCTCAGAGTTGCAGACAACAAGCTCCCGAAAGACCCTGTCAGGAAGGGTCACCCCCATTCCACTCAAAAGGCCAGAACCTGCCTCAGCTCCAGGTGGGGGAAAGCGTCGGTGGGAGGGAAGGGGCCCCACAATATAGCTGAAGTCCCCTTGCTCTGCAGGGCTTGGTGTTGGGGTCCTGGAGGGAGAACCAGGCTCTTCCCATCATCAGTGAGGAACTTCGGTCCGGCCACTCATCCCTCCGGGCCTCAGTTACTTCCTAGTCATGAGAAAGAGTGACCCCATCTCCTGATGGGCTGTGAGCAGGCTAGAGGAAAAAGTGCACGTATACACAGGAGAGTGTGAGCAGCCCCGGGAAGAGACAAGACATGCCTCCTTCTTCTTCAAACACACACGCTCTCCCCAGCCAGACTTTGAGGAATGAACGAAATCAGACAGGACTAGGGGCACAAGTGACAACCAGGTAGAAAGTTAAGAATGCCAGGGCGAGGACTGGGGGAGGTGGGTGGTCTGCGTCGTGTGCAAACTGAAGGCGCAGCTGGCCCGGTGGCTCTGGGCTGTACCACCCTCTTCCTGTTGTTCTCTGGGTCCGCTCAAAGACAGCTGGCCAAAACGCAGCATCCACGCGGAACGCAGGAGCGCACGATCCCAGGGACGCCACTCCCTGCGGCCGGCGCCTTCACAGCCACCAGGCCCTTCCAGGTCTCGCTGGACCTTGTCCAGCCCTCTCTTCACCTGCCTGGCCTGGCCCTGACCCGCCGAGGACGGCCAAGCTGGGGTTCACGGAGAGTCATGCACGGCCCCAGGCACGACTCCCTATCTCCA
>RCUC01045151.1:0-10862 GCA_003697995.1 Taxidea taxus jeffersonii | reverse complement strand
GCACTAAATACATATCTATCTATAATTGCTTTGAATGTAAATGAACTAAACACTATAATCAAAAGACATAGGGCCAACACCAGAGAAGGCAGTGAGGGAACAGGACCAAGGTTGTCTCAGCTGGTTGGAGGAGCTCACTGGGCCATGCTATCTCCAGGTGCCTTCTTAGAATGATGTTGTCTCTTCTAGCCCTTTTAGGACATATTCTGGACAGGGTGCCCCAACTCTGGGCACAGGGACCCAAAATTAACACTTGAGTGTTAAGGGGAATAGGGACATTCCAGAAGGACCTTCTCACCACAGGTAACCCAGCTTTGGATAAACTCAAACCAGAGACCTGGGAAAGGTGGGTTGTGCTATCCTCTACCAGCTGGCCTCCTCCCATAGGCATGACTGGTGGGCTAGTAGTGTACACACACTCTTAGTGGCCAGCAGGGATTGTCCCAGGTCTGTCGGTCAGGAGAGGGGAGCTTAGTGAGGGGGTGTATGTGGGCTTAGTAGGAGGTTGGGGAGCTGGGTCTCTGCTCCCACCTCTCTTTCTCTGTGGCGTGCTATAAATAGTGGCACAGGTCCAATCCAAGGCATCAGAGTAGCTCATGGCCCCTTAGGGCTGCAGCCACCATCCTGTCTGACTGTTGTGTCTAGATAGGAGGCTGGGTAGGGGAAGCCTGACTTCCCACCTCTTCAGATGGACTCAGAGTTGGGGAGGTGCCCCAGAGGATAGCCTGAGCATTACCCAGCCTACGAATTATCCAGATGAGTCCCTCAGAGCTCCAGTGGGCAGCTGCTGGTAGCCATGGCAGGAAGACAGAGATAGCACCTGGCTCTGGGTAGGAGACAGCAGTGCCCCACCAGCAAATAGCCCATCTTTCCAGAGTCCTGGGAAGTTCATGTTCCCCCATCAGGATATAGGCATGGGCCAGGGTGCATAGGGTGAGCCCAACCAGAGCCCAGGTCCCTCCTATGCACCACCTGGGGAAGCTGAGCCCTCATCCTGACTGAGCTGTTGGACTTTGGGTCAGGACCAGCAACAGGGACACTCCCTTTAGAAAGAAATGTAGCCGGACTCCTGGAGGGTTCCAGAGTTAGAGTTAGCTGTAGCAGGCCCCGGCACTTTCTAGGAGCTGGTGTCTTAGAAGGAGCAGACAGGAAGATGGGCAGCCTAAGCCCCCTGACTGCAGAAGGCATGCTTCCCCTGCCCCAGGACAGGGCAGACCCATGGCTGGACAAGTGTTGTCCCCTGGGTGTCCAGCCTGGTTCTGGGGCACCTTTAGTCCTTAGCACCTTTAGTCAGCTTGTCCTAATGGGAGATCCAGGACATTACCTGGGCCTATCTTCACAGGACCTGGCCTGGCAACCTCCGTGACAGCAGCAGGGAGGGTGTCACACTCAGAGTGGGTTCTCACACCTGCTGACCCTAGAGAGCCTCTCCTGCTGGGCATTGAAGCAAGATCTGTGCTCTGGATCCCTGTGCCAGCACAAGAGCATCAGCTTGTGTGTGGCAGGTGGGCACTCCGGGAGGCAGGGCATGAGGTAGCCTGTGTTCACTCTCAGGAAGGCCTCCTGGTTGGACATGCCTGTGGTGGACATCAGAGGGGCTGCAGGGCCTGGAAGCTGGTGCCCTCTTAGCCTTCCCTCACCCCTGGGATGCCAGACTGTTATCTGCCTCCTCCCAGGAAAACTTTGGCTGTGCTCCACCTGTTGCACCCCTACACACATTCCTGATGTCCCCAGAGGGCCGCCCCTGGGAGGCTGGCTGGTGCAAGTACTCAGTCCAGGTGACAGCACCTTCCTGCCCTGCCCACTATCAGGGACACTGTTGGGGCATCTGACCCTGCTGAAAATCTCATGGAGGAGAATCCCGAAGGACCAGACATCAGATTTGAAGGCGTAAAGCCCTCAGGAGAGGGCCTCAGGGGTGGTCCACTTAGAGCCGTTGTTGTGGTCATGGGAAAGGCAGATGTCCTCTTGCCAGCAGACATGTGCTGGGTGGGCCTTGGTGGTTGCCCACACCCCGCCCACCCCTGCTGCTCAGACAGGCATGGGGAGCTGAGATTTGTGGTGGGCCAGTGCAGCCTGGGCACTGATGACCGCCACGGAGCCGCTAAAGAGGGATGCTGCTTTCCCTCTGATTCGGGGTGGAGGGACAGGGGCACAGCTGGCAAGTCAGCTGGGATAAGCGTGCCCCACCCCCCAGCTGGGTGGTGTCAGAGTATTGGAGGTGGGCCTGCATGAGCTTGCGCACGGTCCGTGACTGCTCTAGTGGAGCCTGAAGGCATGTTCACGGGTTCACAGAGCTACCCCCAGCTACCTCTGGACACACTTGGAAAGGCTGGAAGAGTCACACTCAGCCTGCCTTTCCACCTGGCCTACCCTGCAGTTGGCCACCGAGTGGATGAGGGAAATGCCTTTCTAGAAGCACCCAGCTTAGGCTGAAGAAGGAACTGCAACATCAGGTCAGCCACCTGGGTGGGAAGGGGACTGGACGCTGGCTCTCAGTGCCCCACAGTGCCAGGAAGAGTGAGGCAGGCTGTGCCCTGGAACAGAGGGCTCTGCCCTGGGGGTGAGAACAGCTAGAAGAAGCAGTCAAAACACTGTGACCCGGGATCCTCCTCAGGAGCAAGCCAGTGAATTTGTGGCTTTCAAGAACTTGGAAACAGCTTTGAGGGGGCATGTGATGACTGTAAGGAGTCCCCATTAAGTCAAAAGTGTGATTGTGGATGTTTTCATTTGGAGTCCTTGTAGAGATACTGAAGTGCATGCATGGGGACTTGGGTCTAACGGCTGGAAGGAAGCTGGAGTCGGGGGGTACTGGCTGCTAGGGGCTGATGGAGTAGGGGCTCAGGACACCATTCTGTCTGCTTCTGTCTTCTATGTGGGGGGCTTCTGGGGGTGATGTTTGCCCTGAGCTCATAAAGTGCTCCCAGCCTCTGCACTCATTGCAAACCCAAGGCAAGCCACCATGAATGCATGAGCACAGGCATGCACTCCTTCCACTCCCTACCCACTCCAGCCCCCATGCAGCCTCCCTTTCCTCCTATAACCCCTGCAAGTGCCGACACCCCCACCTTCCAGTCTTAGAGCCCCCTGGGAAGTCTCCACTCCCCATCACGGCACACCTCTGGCTCCACAGCCCTGTATCTCTCCCTCCAGCTTCCTGTGCCTGCTCATTCTGCCTCCCTGAGGCTAAAGATAAGCAAGCCCTGGGGAACTCCAGCTCCAGGCACAGAGAAGGCCTGCACCCCCGCCTCATTCCCCTTGATGAGTCTGACTATCCCAAAGTCACCCACTTTGCAGATGTTGTTGGCACCCAGGAGGATATTCCTCGCAGCCAGGTCTCAGTGGGTGCAATTCTGTGACTGCTGGTAGTACATGCTGTCAGCCACCTGTGATACAATGTCTACCACCTCATAGATGGGCAGGGATTTCTCTTGGGAGTCTGCAGGGGCCTGAGGGAGCCATGGTCAGAGAAGCTCTGCATGTCGCTGGGCTCAGGGACGGGCTGGGACAGAGGGCAGCTGCCTGAGGTCAAATTGGGCCAGTGGACCCTAAGCCCTTCTGGTAGTGGTTACAGGTTGGAGCCAAAGCACAGTTCATACACAACCTTTGCCCCATGCCCCCAGTTTCCTTTCTGGGATTCTGCACTAAAGCTATAGGAACTCCTCGAAGCTTTGTCTACTCGGTTGAAACTCTCAAGAGAGGTTCAACACCAGTTAACTCACTAACCCTGCACAGATTAGAAGTGGTCATTTGCCAGCGGATGCATCAACCTGAAGAACATCTGATGATGGGTTCCTGGCAGCAGTGATCAGACTCCCCATGAAAAATGTTACGTTCAGTGTCCAAAATGTCGCCATGTAAAAATCTGCCCAGGCACAAGCACGCACACTGGATGTCACACTTCCTGCAGCAGATGCTTCTCGCAGCTCCGACATGGAGCTGCATCATCACAGAATGATATTTCTGCTAACTGGCCACGATCATGTTTAGTTTGGGTGTTAAATTAATAGGTCCCCTGACAGGCAGTGGGGTCTGTGAGTCTGTTAGATCCATTGTGTGTTTGGTGTGGATGTAGGAGGGGGTGTGCACATGTGTGTAAATGTTCAAGCACATCCAAAGACTGCGAGAAAGGCCAGCACATTTCAGAGAAAAGAGCAGAGTCAGTCCTGCATGTTCCAGAAGCTAGGGGTGGGTAGCCCTCCCCTGGTATTAGAATAAAATGGCTTCAGTGAACTGTAGATGTAGGGAGAAAAAAAAAAAAAAAGACTTAGGCAACAGAGTGGATAAGAAAGAAAGAAAGAAAATGAATCAAGATCCATCTATGCTACCTACCAGAGATTCATTTTAGACCTAGAGAAACCTGCAGAATGAAGGTGAGGGAATGGTGAACCACCTATCATACTAACAGATGTCAAAAGAAAGCTGGATTAGCCATACTTATATCAGAAAACTAGACTTTAAACCAGACTGTAACAAGATATAAAGAAGGGCACTATATCATTTTTTTAAATTTTTTTAAAGATTTTATTTATTTATTTGACAGACAGAGATCACAAGTAGGCAGAGAGGCAGGCAGAGAGAGAAAGGGGGAAGCAGGCTCCCTGGCAAGCAGAGAGCCTGATGTGGGGCTTGATCCCAGGACCCTGGGATCATGACCTGAGCTGAAGGCAGAGGCTTTAACCCACTGAGCCACCCAGGCGCACCAGAAGGGCACTATATCATAATAAAGGGGACTATCCCAAAAGTAGATCTAACAATTGTAAATATTTATATCCCCAACTTGTGAGCATCCAATATATAAAACAATTACAAACATAAATAAACTCACTGAGAATAATACAAAAGTAGTAGAGGACTTTAACACCCTATTTACATCAATGGACAGATCATCTAAGCAGAAAATCAACAAGAAGCAATGGTTTTGAATGACACACTGGACCAGATGGACTTAATAGATATATTCAGAACATTTCATACTAAAGGAACAAAATACACTTTCTTTTCAAGGGCATGTGAGACATTCTTCAGAATAGATCATATACTAGGTCACATCAGGCCTCAACAAGTACACAAAGTTTGAAATCATACATGAATCTTCTTTTATCACAATGCTGTGAAACTGAAGTCAACCATAGGGAAAAAAAAATTGCAAAGACCAGAAATACATGGAAGTTAAACAAAATGTTACTAAAGAGTGAGTGGTTCAACCAGGAAATCAAAGAAGAAATTAAAAACTACATGGATTAAAAAATAATGAAAATGAAAATACAACAGTCTAAAACTTTTGGGATGCTACAAAAGCAATCATTAAGAGGGAATTGTATATAGCAATACAGGCCTACATCAAGAAGCAAGAAAAGTCTCAAATACACAACCTAAACTTATGCCTAAAGGAGGTAGAAAAAGAACAACAAAAGAAACCTAAAGACACCAGAAGAAGAGAAATAATTAAGATTAGAAAAGAAATAAGTGATATAGAAGTAAACAAATTAAAAAGACCAGTAGAGCAGAACAATGGAAACAGGAGCTGGATCTCTGAAAAGATTAATAAAATTGACAAACCCCTACCTGGGCTTATCAAATAGAAGGAGAAAGGACCCAAATAAATAAAATCACAAATAAGAGAGGAGAAATAACAGCTAACACCACAGAAATACAAACAATTATAAGAGGATGGTATGAAAAATTATATGCCAACCAACTGAATAATCTGGAAGAAATTCCTAGAAACATATTAACTACCAAAACTGAAACAGGAAGAAATAGAAAATTTGAACAGATCGATAATGACCAAAGAAACTGTATTAGTAATCAAAACTCTCCCAGCATACCAAAGTCCAGCAGGAGATGGCTTCCAGGGGAATTCTACCAAACATTTGAAGAAGATTGAATACCTATCCTTCTCTAACTATTTCAAAAATAGAAATAGAAAGAAAACTGCCAAACTCATTTTATGAGGTCAGTATTACCCTAATTCCAAAATTAGACAAAGTCTCTGTTAAAAAAAAAAAACAAAAAGCAAACAAACAAACAAAACTACAGTCCAATATCCTTGATAAATATGAATGCAAAAATTCTGAACAAAATACTAGCAAATTAAATCCAATCTTTTAATGTAAGAATTAAAAGATTGATTAAAAGAATGATTAACATTAAAAGAATGATTCACCACAGTCAAGTGGGACTTACTTCTGGGTTGCAAGGGTGATTTCAATTCACAAATCAATCAATGTGATGCACCACATTAATAAAACAAAGAGTAAGAACCATATGATCCTTTAAATAGATGCAGAAAAGAAAAATAAAAAAAAACAAATACTAAGTATAGTATTGATTCTTGATAAAAACTATCAACAAAGTAGTAGTAGAGGGAACATACCTCAACATACCTCAACATATCTCAAAGGCCATACATGAGAAATCCAGAGCTAATGTCATCCTCAAGGGAAAAATTGAGAGCTTTTCCTCTATGGTCAGGAACAAGATATGGGTGTCCACTCTTACCACTGTCACTTAACATAGTACTGAAGTCTTAGCCTCAACAGTCAGACAACAAATGAAATAAAAGGCATCCAGATTGGCAAGAAAGAATTTGAACCTTCACTATTTGCAGATGACATCATACTATATGTAGAAAACCCAAAATACTCCACCAAAAAACTGCTAGAACTGAAACACGAATTAAGCAAAGCTGCAGAATAAAAAATCAATGTACAGAAATCTGTGACATTTCTATACACCAATAATAAAGCAGCAGAAAGAGAAATCAAGGATTCAATCTCATTTTTTTTAATTTAAGTTTTTTTTATTTAAACATATAATGTAACCCCACCACCCTCTCCCAACCCCTCTCCCTCCCCACCCCCTCAGTTTGTTTTATGACATTAAGAGTCTCTTTTGGTTTGTCTCCCTCCCGATCCCATCTTTATAATGGCACCAAAACCCATAAGATCTTTAGAAACCTAACCAAAGAGGGAAAAGAGCTATACTCTACACTGAAGAAAGAAATTGAAGATGTCCCAAAGAAATGGAAAAATATCCCATGCTCATGGATTGGAAGACCAAGTACTGTTAAAATATCCATACTACCCAAAACAATCTACACATTTAATACCATCTTTATTGAAATATCACCAATATTTTTCACAGAGCTAAAAGGAATCATTCTAAAATTTGTACAGAACCATAAAAGACCCCAAATAGTCAAAGCAATCTTAAAAAAGAAAGGCAAACCTGGAGACATCACAATTCCAGACTTCAAGTTATACTATAAATCTGTAGAGATTAATATAGTATGGTACTAGCATAAAAACAGATGACCAATGGATCAGTGGAACAGAAAAGAAAACCCAGAAATGGACCCACAACTATATTTCAACTATATTTCATCACAATGAAGGAAATTCTATGAAGGTGTTTTTCAATCAAAGCTAAAACTTTGGGCTTTTTAGATAAAACTTTATCTTTTAAGGTAGACTTTAAAGATGAATCTATAGTCTTCAAAAATAAACTATAAAACTAGTAACAAGTGTGAATTCCTTACTTTAGTCTTTTAATAATTACTTTTTTTGAAGATTTTATTTATTTATTTGAGAGAGAATGAGAGAGAGAGAAAGCACAAGAGGGGGGACGGTCACAGGGAGAAGCAGACTCTCTGCTGAGCAGGGAGACCAATACAGGACTTGATCCTGAGACTCCGGGACCATGACCAGAGCCGAAGACCATCGCTTAACCAACTGATCCACTCAGGTGTCCCTAATAGCTACTTTTTAACAAAACTGTTCTTTAAAATTTTTCCCCAAATCTGTTAACAAAAACTATTTTTCTAAACACATTATTCAGTCTGACTTCTTAGTGCACAAGAATGCAGTGCACAGAATTCCCAAGTATGATTTTTTTTTTCAAAGATTTTATTCATCTACCTGACAGACAGAGACCACAAGCAGGCAGAGAGGCAGGCAGAAAGAGAGGAGGAAGCAGGCTCCCCGCTGAGCAGAGAGCCCTATGCGGGGCTCGATCCCAGGACCCTGAGACCATGACCGGAGCCAAAGGCAGAGGCTCCAACCCACTGAGCCACCTAGGTGCCCCCCAAGTATGATTTTTAACTCCACCACTTATTGGCTCTGTGACCTTGGATAATTTTGAATCTGAGTGCTTTGTGTCCCTTATTATAAAATGAGACTAATAATGGTATCTAAAGAATAGGTTTGCATAACTTTACTAAATTTTCTTTATAGTTTACATGAATGAATTAATGCAAAATGCTTAGAATAAGTATCATACGGTTGATAAATGTTAGTTATTAATATTTTATTACAAATCAGAGGTCTGCACTCACAGAACTATCAGCAGAGTGTGTGCCTTAGGTAAATTATTTTGAGAACATTTGATCATTACTATTTTAATTTATCCCTCATTACTCATTGACATAGAAATCTGGTCTTTTTTAACATTCTAAATCTGGTCTCCTCTTCATTTCAACTTTAGTCTTAGCTTTGATCGGCATTCATATTCTTCTAGTACTTCTTTTTTGCCTCTTACATCAAACCATGGTATAACTTCATGGTTTTTCTATATATGGGCAAAAAAAAAAAGAGCAAATATTTTAGACTCTGTGAACCATATGGTCTTTGTCACGACTATCCTGACTCTTCCAGT
Organism: Taxidea taxus jeffersonii; assembly: GCA_003697995.1. NCBI lineage: Eukaryota > Metazoa > Chordata > Mammalia > Carnivora > Mustelidae > Taxidea > Taxidea taxus. The sequence goes on along the minus strand of RCUC01045151.1, from coordinate 2,204 downwards.
ATAGCACAAAAGAAACCAGATATAGTACCTACTTAATTGATTATGGTTGACCTCCAATAAACCTTTATTTTCAAAACGGGTTACAGGCTGGATTTGACCACAGGAGCTTGTTGGCGCCTGCTTTTGCTATTCTAAACATGTGCAGAATTATTTTGCAAAAGCTTCCAACTTACAAATAGAAGAAAGAACCTCCAATTCTGTCAGTCTCTGGGTAGTTTCTTTCAGTGTTAAGAACTATAAAATATTTCAGCATGAAATAAAAATATATTGACATTAGGAGCACAAAAATTTATAAAGCAAATATTAACAGACCTGAATGGAGAAATAGACAACAATATAATTATATTAGGGGACTTCAATACCTCACTTTCAGCAATGTATGGATCATGCAGACATAAAATCAATAAGGAAACACAGGACTTAAACTGATGGAGTTAACAGATATTTATAGAACATTCTATCCAACAGTAGTAAAATACACATTCCTTTCAAGTACACACAGAATATTCTCCAGGACACGTCATATGTTAGGTCACATAACAAGTTTTAATAAATTTAAATAAATTTAATAAATAAATTTAAATTATATTAAATTTAAATTTAATTTAATATAATTTAAATTTAAATAATATTAAAATTAAATAAATTTGATAAATAAATAAATTTAAATAAATTTAATAAATTTAAAATTGGTCATACCAAGCATCTTTCCCAACCATATGAAACCAATTTTAAGAAAAAAGAAAATAAAAACTAGAAAATTCACAAATACTTTGAGATTAAATAACTTGCTACCGAACCACCAATGGGTCAAAAATAAATCAAAGGAAAAATTAAAAATAAATATATTGAGATAAATCAAAACAGAAACGCAACATACCAAAACTTAAGATGCAGCTAAGGCAGTTCTGAGAGGGGATCTTAAAGCAACAAATGACTGAAATTAAGTAATATTAAAAAAGAAAAAAAGAAAAAAAATGCCTAACTGCATACCTTAAGAAACTAGAAAAACAAATAAAGATAGTTGAAGGAAGGAAATAAAAATCAGAGCAGAAATAAATGATAGAGACTAAAGAGAACAGAAAATATCAGTGAAGTTAAGAGTTGTTTTTTTTTTTTTAAAGAAAAAACAAAAAAGCCTTTAGTTGGACCAAAAAGTAAAAAATAAAAAATAAAAAAAATAACCCAAAACAAAGGGACTCAAAATCAGAAATGAAGCAGCACACATTACAATTGATACCACAGAAATAAAAAAGACAGTAAAAGATTACTGTGAATAATTTCCATGTCAACACACTGGACAACCTAGAAGAAAGAGATAAATTTCTAGAAACATGCAACTTACCTAGATGGGAACATGAAGAAATAGAAAATCAAATAGACTAATCACTAGTAAGGAAATTGAATCAGTACTCAAAAATAAATCCCAAATAAAAATCCAGGGCCAAGTGGCTTTCACAGAAATAGAAAAAGCAATGCTAAAACTTGTATGGAACTACAAATTGCCCCAAATAGCAAAGATATCTGAATAAAGAGCAAAGCTGGAAGCATCACACTCTCTGATTTCGAACTCTGTTACAAATCTATAGTAGTCAGTACGGTATTGGCATAAAAATGAATGTATAGAAAGCTGGAACATAGAACTGAGAAATAAACCCATGCACATATAGTCAATTAATTTACAACAAAGCAGCCAATAATATACAGTGGGGAAGTAGTCTCTTTAATAAGTGAAGTGAGGAAATTTGGACAGCCACATGCAACAAGTAAAACTGGACCCCTATTTTACTCCAGCCACAAAAATCAACTTAAAAAGCATTCAAGATTTTATTCTTTTTATTTTATTTATTTTGTTATTTTATTTTATTTTATTTGTGATTTTATTTATTTATTTGACAGAGAAAGCCAGAGAGCACAAGCAGGGGGAGCAGTAGGAGAGGGAGAAGCAGCCTCCCTGCTGAGCAAGAAGAATGGAGTTTCCTCAAAAAATTAAAAATAGAATTACCATATGATCCAGCAAACCCACTTCTGGTATATATCCAAAAGAAATGAAAATGGAATATTGAAGGGGTGTCTATACCCCCCATGGTCATTGCAACACTATTAACAATAGTCAAGATATGGAAACTACCTGCGTCCATAAACTGATGAATGGATTAAAACAAAACAAAACGAAAGTTGTCACACACACACACACACACACA
>RCUC01045149.1:0-31157 GCA_003697995.1 Taxidea taxus jeffersonii | reverse complement strand
TTACTGGGCCCTGAAGTAATAGGATCCTGCAACCGCTACCTGGACAGTTCTTGTAATGTCAGTAATGAGATGTGCTGCATTTCTACTTTTTTCCCCCTATTTTTCCTTGTTATACTTTTCCCCCCGTAGTATGGAAATTTGTATAATGTGCTGGTCCAATTTATTTTGAAACTGTACAGCCAATACAAAAATATTACATGCACGCAATCAATTAGAGAGAAATGCTTATAACATTTTTATTGACGTGGTGACTTATATGCAAAATAGCTATAATAATGTGTGGTTTGATGACAGTTTTGATGCCATGTTCTCTTAAGCAGATTCCGTAACCAATATGCCGTATGTCAATATTTATAAAATAAACACGGGAACGCACGTACCTAATTACGTTTCAAAAACATCAGGGAAAATGCAATGATATGCGCGAAGTGATTTGAGTAACTTGCAAGAAAAAAAATGATACATCAACTCAAGATGGTATTGGAAAGGATGCTAATTTAGTATGGGATTTTATTTTTTTCACCAATGGATCTCAGCCCCACTTAAATCTGCTGTCTGGAACCTGTTCAATAAATTCCCAGAAATGTGTAGATCCATCTAGATCAGCACTCACGATCAGATCCTACAAATCAAAGCGAACCTTTCTTATGAGAACTGACCTCATAAAATGAGTACTGTTAGGGATCCTGTCCCTTTCCTTTAACCATCACCTTCATGCCAGAATTCACACTGTACAATGGTCACTCAACCTGATCTGCAGAACGGGTTTTACCTTGCTGCTCTGCTTCCCCAAGCTTCCTCTCCTCTTCGGGGCCCCAAAAACCTTTGTCAGGGGCATAGACACCGGCTGTCTCCCCGCAGGAGCCATGAACCTGCACACCCTGATTCTGTGCATGCTATTCCCTCTGTTGGAATTAATTGCCCTCCTCCCTGTTTGTCCTGTGCCCACAGGTTTGTGCTCATCCCTCAATGCCTGACACACTGTCATCTCCCACCAGAACCCTAACTCACCTGGGGAGGACAAAACAAACCTTTCTTCTGTTTTTTAGCAGCAGGTTGCTCAGACCTCTGTGCGTTTCTACACGGCTGGGGCTGGGCTTAGGTATTCTCTCTGCTTCGTGTCAAATCTATTAAGTCTTGCTGTCCTTGACAGTGAGTAAGATCTTGTGTGTGTTTTGGTTTAAATGAATTGAGTTACAGTGAAATTATAACCAAGTTAAAATGTAATGTAATAAGCTTTAGGTAGGTGGTCTAAGAAGTACAGCCCCAATTACCCTCCTAGTGAGATGTACCCAGTTCGGTACATCTCCCAGAGCATGGGCTGTAGGATGGTTTCATCCCCAGATTCTACTTTTAAGGGTCTTTTGCTTTATTGGCCATCTCTGTGTAAGGAAGAAGTGACTCAACCCAGGGAATATATTTTACAAGTTCACCTCCTTCTATTTCTTTAACGTGATATTTGATTTACATTTGAATCGCACTCTAACACCCTCAAAGCCTCTAAACATAAACTTTGCACAACAGAAATTGCCTTTGATGATTGCAAAGGACTAAAGTTAGGTACAAGGCAGACCACTATTGACTTCTCTGATACGCTTTTACAGCTGATAATATTATCAATATCAAAAACAGGTGACTCGGGACGCCTGGGTGGCTCAGTTGGTTAAGCGGCTGCCTTCGGCTCAGGTCATGATCCCGGCGTCCTGGGATCGAGTCCCACATCGGGCTCCTTGCTCGGCAGGGAGCCTGCTTCTCCCTCTGCCTCTGCCTGCCTCTCTGTCTGCCTGTGCTCACGTGCTCTCTCTCTCTCTCTCTCTAACAAATAAATAAATTAAAAAAATCTTAAAAAAAAAAAACAACAGGTGGCTCAAGCCCTGTTGCCTATATGCTAATGTGGAATGAGACAGGTTGGTGGGGTATTGGGGAGCAGGTAAGAGGCAGGTGCAGCACGCATCTCAAATACAGCAGAGAGCCCTGTGCAGTAGGTATCAGTTTGGTGGGAAGAGGGCAGCAGACTCAGGAGCACGTGGGGGCTCTCACGATCTCCCAGAGAGGCAGGAACGCAGCAGACTGCCTTTGAAACAGTAACAGGAAATAAAAATGATAAAAACAGCCGTTCTTCTTTAGTCCTTACCCAGTGTCACATACTATCCTTGTGCTATTTCTTGTATTCTTCTAATCCAAGAGGGTTGGTGTCATCAACAATGCTTCATGACTGTAGATGGTAAAACTCAGAGGGGCTGAAGAAAGTGAGCGAGGTCCAAGATTTACAGGAGTGAGTCTGTGGTTATCCTGCTTTATTGTCACATTATGAGAAATATCTGGGCTTCTGCATAAATAGGGAACCAAGCATAAAACAAGGATCTTATTCTAGACATATCCTGTACATTATCACTTCAAAGATATTTGGGAATGTTACTTGTATAACAGCCACTAATGCAGGATATGCTGAGAAACCCCAAAAGAGCTGAAGTTCCAACCTTTTTGGACTGACAGTTTTCAAACTGAGTTATTAAGGCACTGGAGGACCCCTCCCCCCAAAGCAGCATATATTCTTTAAAAAAATATATATGTATATATACAAATATATATGTATATATGTATGTATATATATGTGTGTGTGTGTATATATATATATATATATATATATATTTATTTATTTATTTGGGAGACAGAGAACAGGAACAGGGATGAGGGGCAGAGAAAGAGAGAGAGGGAGAGAGACAGACAGACCGGGCACAAGCAGTGGGAGCTGCAGAGGTAGAGAGAGAAGCAGGCTCCCCACTGAACAGGGAGCCCGATACGGGACTCAATCCCAGGACCCTGAGATCATGACCTGAGCTGAAGGCAGATGCTTAACTCTGAGCCACCCCAGCATCCCGAAAGCAACATATATTCTTCCATAGAACAAAAACTGTGGATTGGGAGTAGGTGTCAGTCCAGGGCAGGGTGGGGGAGGGGACCACCTGCTTTTCTAGCCTACATCCCCTGTGGGTCACCTTGCTGCCTGTTCTCCACACTGAAATCAGGGAAACTCAGATTCTGGTGAGAACCCATAGCCTGCCCTGTTGCCTCCCCTCTAAAGTTTAATGGCCCTCACCTGCTTCTAGCTCAGCCTTTGAGATATGCCTAGAATTGAACTTCTGCTTCTATTTCAGTAGCCGTCATCATCAAGGATGACACATCAACAGTGGCAACAGATCATGATTTGTCTCACACAAACTGTGTTCACGCACCTTAGTGCATTTGATTCATAGACAGTCCTGAGAAAAATCTAGGCCAATCACGTGCATCTCTGTTTAATAGATGGGGAGACTTTACCAGACTTCAGGAAGTTGATTAAAATCACACAATTAGTAACTGTTAAGCCGGCTTGACGATGTAGCATTAGCAGATGGTTCTTGCCGCTTCTCCTTTGCGACGTACGCTTTGCCTTGTACTTCTTTATCTAAGCATATCATCATTACTAAACTTTTGATAGTTCTTATTATTTTCCAGAAAGTTGTTTTTTAATTGTTTTGTCTCACTCTTACCTAGAATGTTCTACATTGTTAGAAATGGTGTCATGCAGTAGACACTCAGAAACTAGCTGCTGAGGAAGCACATGAGCTAATCCACATGGTCTTAATTTTAGGTGGACTTCCTGATGTGACGTTATGGTTGGAGTCCTTACCCCCTTGGGAGTGAAGCCACTGCACTTTCTGGCTCTTTGCAGGACCCCAGTTGGCTCCCTCCGCCCTCCCTCTCCCCATTTCTCTTCTTCATAATGGTGGGAAGGCTTTCCTCACAAGCACTGGAGCGCCTAGAGAAATAATGAGCACAGAAGTGCCTTGCATGGGTGAGGGGCACCTGGGTGCTCAGGCAGCTGAGCATCTGACTCTTGATTTCTGCTCAGGTCATGATCTCAGGGTCATGAGATTGAGCCCTGCATCAGGCTCCATGCTCAGAGGGAAGTCAGCTTGAGATTCTCTCTTTCTCACTTTGCCTGTCCTGCTCCATGCTCTCTCTCTCTCTCTTACTCTCTCTCTGATTAAGATTTATTTAAGATTTTAAATAAATAAAATCTTAAAAAAAGAAAAGAGAGAAAGAAAGAAAGAAGCACTTCTGGGTGATACAGGTATCATGAAGTAGAGAGTGATGGTGCCTCCCCCAAAGGAAATATTTATCCAGGCACGTGTGTGCATGTACACTTGTACACACACACACACACACACACACACACACACACACTCACTGTTTCCTCTAACAAATTAACTAGTCAAACTGAGCCATGCAAAAATGTGAGGAAAGTCTAATGTGAATACTGATTGGAAGCAAATTCCTTTGTTCTCCCAGTGAGTCTGGGTTCCTGAAATTCCTTCACTGCATATTAACCTGTTCCAGAGTACCCAATGTTTGACTCTATTTTTTTTAATTCAATCTCTGATTATTTTCGGCATTCCTTGTCTTTACAAGGTCAGGTTCCACATGTGGTTTCTTTCTTCAACCCGCATTGCCTTGGGCTGACCACAAGAACAATGCTCAACAGCTTCTTTCAACCAGTCTGTAGGCATCAGGGATCTGAGCACATGTGGTGGAGTCTCTCCAGACACGGACACACCACTGCCCCTTGGATCCGGGCTTGGCCTCACTTTGGCCAGTAGAGCATTAGGAAAAAGCATATAGACACTGGAGGAGTCCTTGCTATTGGGTCTCTCCTTCTCTTGCTGCATTTGGATCCCTAAGAGCACCTTGGGAAGCAGGTCAGACTTGATCCAGGGGACGAGAGACCTGTGGACCACAGTGGTTCCTTGGAAAACTCCAGACCAAAAAGCCTAAAAACACCAAACATGTGAGCTTGCTCAGCCTACACTAGGTAACTCAGCCCAGCGTCCAGCTGCTCACAGAAATCCTCAAGTGGTCAAGATGAGGAGAACCACCCAATAGACCACAGAAGTATGAGACATGATTGTTTGTTGTTTTAGCTGCCGAGAGTTGGGGTGGTTTGCCAGTCAGCACAAACTCACTGGTACAGAAATCACGTAACTCATACCATGAAATGCAGGAGACACTGACAAGTTAAGGCACCTATCCTGCCATTCAATAGGAAAAGAAAAATCTTGATTATATACGTTGACATGAAAAAATTGGTTCCAAGCAAATTTTAATAAAAGTGATCATAATTCCATTTTTTTCCAATGGAATATTTATAAGGCTAAAATCCATAATTCCTCTATGAACAATGAGGTTTCCATATTAGAGCAGTATTAAAGTGTGTAGGGTGAAACCAGAGAGAGAGAGAGAGACAAATTATGTGAGACTCTGGACTCCAGGAAACAAGCTGAGGGTTTCAGAGGGTTTCAGAGTTTCAGAGGGAGGGGTGATGGGGTAACCGCGTGGTGGGTATTAAGGAGGGCAGTGTTGTGATGAACACTGGGTGTTAGACACAGCTAATGAATCAATGAACACTCTATCAAAGACTAATGATGTAGTGTATGCCTGCTAGCTGAACATAATAATGAAAAAAAACATAAAAGAAAAAGAAAGAAAAGTGTACAGTGATTGTAATATTACTAAAATAGCAACTGTCTCTATCCCACTACACTAATCAGTAACAGTTTCACATATGTGAATAAAGACATGTGATTTTTAAAGCGTATCATATGTACTAGCACATTTGATATCGTCACAGCAAATCTGCAAAGTAGACAGGGCAGGTATTGTCTGTTTATAAATAAATGAAGTCTAAGCAGACTAACTAAAGTTTTGAAAGCTCAACATATTTCCATGACACCTTGAAAGACCTGCAGATTGGAATCAGAATTTAAGTGATTCAGCCCCAGATTTGCATAAGGTTATCCCATGCAGGCATGCTCAATGACTCTTTCAGCATCCTTAACCCACCAATACCTCATCTGCAAAATCAGGAAATATAAAAAATATATATACTGCCTTCCAAGATCATCTTCTTATCATTCTATTTTATCAACTATGAAGGACTGCTCTGCCAGAGGACCGCCATCTTCAGTAAGTCCTTCGCCGAGGACTCCAGAGCTGACTTGGGGGCTCCGTTCCCTGATGTGATGCCTCACTCTTTGGCTCTGAGAACCAAGTAAGTATGCATTCATCACTCTGCAAGAAGAGTAACTTGTGTGTGACCGAAGTCAACCAAAAGGAGTATACCTGGTGGGGATGAGAGGTGAGGTTCTGCTCACTGAAGTATAAAACTGAATAGTCAAGTGGCAGAGGCTCGATGATAATACTTCGGGGTATGTATAATATTTTGTGAAAACCTCGGAAGAAGAGCTTCTAAGGCCCATACTGGCCATGTAAACCTTGTGTACTATAAAATTCCTTTTCTCAAGGAGTGACTAACTGATGTCGCCATGTGGGTCCCATTTCTGGGGGCAGAGAAGAGCCCCTGCGGGTCCAGGAGGGAAAATCCATCCCCCAGTGTCTGGGGCCCTTAGAGTCCAAGGATCAGAAAGGGACAATATCTGAAGGCAGAGGACAACTTCAGAGCTCTGGGGAAATACCACACACAGGGCAGGGCAGGGGGCAATGAAGACTTGGGTTAGTTTTTCAGATATGAGAGTGGGGAGCTCAGTGGTGAGGTGAGGCAGAGCTGAGTGAGGGGAGAGGAGTGGGTTGCCGGATGACTGCACCATCTCTCAGCCCCACTGCTCAGGCACCCTCATAGCCACTCCAGGGCTGCAGGAGGGGTGTCTACTGACAGAATTGGCTCAGCCCGAGCCTGGGATCTTACAATTCCTGCATGCTGAACCTAAGCAGCTCCTAGCATTTCACTGTGAGGACTGGAGGCTGGAAACTTTGCAGTGTTCCTAGTGACAGAAAGCTTTTAGCCAGACCCCCTTTGCAATGATGGATGTTGTTTATCATATTTTACTTGTTGCTTTTAAACTCTCCTTGTCAAAATGAATCATGACTAAAGGAACGGGCTGCATTACAGACGGTGTGTTTGTCTAATCACACTGCCCTTCATCAAGAGTCACGAGCAATAGTAAGCAGAAGCAACCAACAGGCTTGTTCAGGACTGAAGATCACTCTCATTGCCAAGTCTGTCCGGGATGAAGCTGGATCCAAAAGCAAGCCTGTGATCTGCCATGTGGACCATACCTTCCTGCCCCGATGGAGTGCTGCTTTGGTTATCTCTTGCTGTCCAGCAGATTGACAATGAAGATTAATTCACTTATCGCTTAGCTACCTAAATCAGTGTGCAGCTGCCCAGAACCTGTCTCTAAAGAGGCCTTACTTAGTGTCCCTGTATGGGCATCAAAATGCATGCAAATACACAAAAGCATGATTGCAACATGCATGCTGTCTTCTCTCCTTGAGTCTCAGAAAAATTTGAAAGCCCCGGACAGACGATAAACACACACGCTGCATGAACTGATAGCAGTCATTTCTATGTCTATGTTACTTGTTTGGTCCTGTTGTAGCTTCTGCCGCATGGATTGTTGATATCAAAGCATGCCCCAAAGATCCATGAATTAGGAAGTCTGGTTCTAATACCGCAGTAACACACGCTATCTCACTCTAGTCAAACATGTAACATCCCTGAGGTTCACAGGGATGCCAGCCCTCCTGGGCACCGGGAGGGAATGGAGCAGAAGTCCTCCAGGACCCTGACTGTGCGATCATCACCGCCAGGCAGGGTCCTACCTCAGAGACTTGGGATAGTTAGTACTTCTAAGTCTCAGCTAACTCAACATATGCCTGCAAGTATAGCCCCAAATCCGAGGGGGCTGTAGAGAATAATCAAATCATACTGCATGTAAAATACTTGGTCCAGAGCTTGGTGTGTTGTGATTCTTCTTTTACCCCCCCCTTTTTTTAAGATTTATTTATTTATTTTAGAGAGAGAAAGAGAGTGGGTCAGGAGGGGCAGAGGGAGAGAAAATGAGAGTCTTAGACAGATTCTCCATTCAGGGTGGAGCCTGACACAGGGCTTAATCTCAGGACCCTGAGATCATGACCTGAGCCAAAACTAAGAGTCTGACACTTAATGGACGTTACCCCCCAGGAGCCCTAGAGCATCGAGATTCTTAATAAATGTAAGATATATCATTTTGTTGTTAGGCATGGGTCCTTGTGATGTATGGGTTGTAAGTACTTTTCACTGAGAATCAAAGGAAAACAGAAGGCGGAAAGGCACTTTCTGAACCTGCCCTACAGGTGGGAATAGGGAGGAGCTGAGATTAGCTATGGAAGGAAGAATAACCACAAAAATAGCAGGTCTGGGGGTGCTCCTGGGGGTCTAATCACGAGTAGAAAATAAAAGTATGGACAAGGGAGTCTCATGAGCCCACATGGGGCGTGAAGATGTCAGAAAGACAAACAGAAGTGAGGGCTGAGTTGGGTCTAGATGCGGCGTATGTGGAGACGTCACATCCCAGCTAAATTCACTACTTCCAGCTTGAGTGTCAGGAAGCATGATGGGGCTCTCTGGGAGAAATTCCTCATCCCTGCCTGTGCACACTGCAGAGGAGAAAAGTGACCATCCTGACCTCTTACCTACTCCACGTTCATTCTTCCCTGTAGAGGAGAAGCGAGTTGGTCTTGACTGCTTGGCTACAGGTTGGATCCTCTTTTCTTTTCTTTCCTTTTTTCTTAAGATTTTATTTATTTATTTGACAGACAGAGATCACAAGCAAGCAGAAAGGCAGGCAGAGAAGGGGATGGGGAGCAGGCTTCATGCTGAGCAGAGAGCCCGATGCGGGGCTTGATCCCAGGACCCTGAGACCATGACCTGAGCCGAAGGCAGAAGCTTTAACCCACTGAGCCGCCCAGGTGCCCTGGATACTCTTTTCTTAAATGGATAGAATCACACTACTAAAGAAGAGCGTGGACTGTTTTCTTCCATTTCTTTCTGTGATAGCTGTCCTCCAAATGTGTGTCTGCCATGCAGACCTAAACTTCCTACTGAGTTCATCCAGCTGGTCTTTCCAAGACTTAAATTTGACTCAGTGGAGGAGCATCAGGCAGGGAATGTTGGCAAACCCATTTGGTCACATGTTAACTGAATCCCTCCACCTAGATTTTACCAGTAATAAATCTCCTTGCTATCTAATTCCTGGGTCTGTCTTCCATTTGGTTTCCAAACTAGGCTGTGACCTGAGACTGGTTAACTTTTCTTGATGTCATGATAGAATTTGGGACAAATGAGGACAATGAGGGCAGGGTCACTTATGCATTCTGGACTATCCAGTAGACTTCACATACAGCAGCTCATTCTTCACTCACAATGGACCTATCTGTCCATGGAAGAACCAGACTTTGCAAGCAGCAGAGCAAGGTTTATGTCCAGCGATCCATGAGTAATACTTGTGCTTTTCTGCTACACCCTACTGCTGATTTCCAGTTAAATGTGGTAAATTTCATGTTTCTTGCTATTCAATATGAGGAAAAGGAAGAAAAGTATCTATTCTTTGTAAAGCACAGCATCATTCATATTCTTGAACCCTTAGAGATACTCTTTCTAGATTATATTTATAGATCATAGGTGATTACATTACATGTATTTTAGGGATTTCATGAAACCATGCTTTAAGAACACTGGCATTAGTAGGTGTCAGAAATGAATGTGAAGCCCCAACTAGAAATTCTGGAGTTGAATCTGTGCCAGGAACATGAAGGATCTTAGACTGATCACTCAGCTTTTCTGCAACCTCAACTTCCTACAATCCACCCATCACGGAAAGATGTCTAGAAGATCAAAACCCTGTCAAATACAGTGAGTGTTGAGTAAGGGAAGCAGGCGTTAACATTTAATAACAATGCTGGTCCCCTGTGAGACTACCTTGCAAGGCTGTTTTGAAAACTACTTTTATTATGAGTTAGAGTTTTTCTTTCTTCAGTTTGTCTCCAGCTCCATGGGCTGTCATTGGAGACAAGCATAATAAGTATGAATCATCAGTGCTTATATTAATCCCTGTGATATGATGGTGAAATTTAGTGACTATGTTAAGTTAAACTGTTCTCTTCCTCCTTGAGATCGTCTTCCCAGGATTTGCAGACAGATTTTCTGTGTGTATTCTAGGTAGAGCCAGTTAGCCCCACGATGCCCTGGGGGCTTGTGTTTGTCTCCTACCACAGGTTCTCTAGCTTCCCATGACTCTTGCACCCATTCTTTCTGGTGCACAAATGTTTGCTACCCCAGATCCCTCAAAAGGTTATCTCAGCACTTCTGAAATTCTGTGTGTTCACCCTTCTGTATGAGGGCACCCAACGTTAGCATGCTTTGTTTCCTCCTGCTTATTAGTGAGTAAATGCTCCTGTCACATGTGGTTTACTACTGCTGTTTAGTACTATTGTCCCTGGTTATCCCACTGGCTCCCTATTTACTTTTTTTTTTTCCCATATGATTGCATCTTATGGCATCGACACTAAGTAGATTAAAGAGTACGGAGCTAGAACTAGTCATGCATGCCATTGATTGATTCTCTCAGAGTCCCATGCTCAGGCTTGGGACTCACCTTGTGTGACCAAGGCTGCTGATACAAGGTTTCCTTGACCCAGTAGACAGCTCCTTTTAAATGAAGTTGAAAAGGATTGGTGGGCATGCACCAGAGAGACCTACTCCCTGGTTAGGTTATATATGACCACAACCACAAAAACAGCAACAAAATGATGCTACTTTCCAGCAAAGGGTAAATGGTAAAAAGCAAAAAAAAAAACCAAAACAACAACAACAACAACAAACAAACAGTTCTAAGTACAGTGAGAGTACTTTGCTTCTAGCCCAAGTCAGTTCTGTGTCAACATTTCCTTCCTCATTGTAGTAAAATGGCTTCATGGCTTGGAGGATGGGGGAGCATGGCAGGTGGATGGTGGCTACACTATCCACTATACACTCTGTTCTCTTGATTATCTGGAACTGGCTGCTACTACTTATAAATTTGGCAGTAGAGGTTACTTAAACCTTCTGCACTTCATTAAGTTTGCACACAAATATAATTTTATTTGAGTAAATACTTCTTTGTGTCTTCTCCTCCCACCTTCCCTTTCTTTGCTCTGCAACATTAAATTCATTCATCTTCTTTCTGCTATAAAAACACATTTTAAGCTATTTTCTTATGGGCATATTATGACTAGTTTTCAGGTACTTAGTAGAGAATCCCACTTGCATACAGTCCTTTTGAAAAAGTTTTCATGGAAGATAAGTAAAGATGCATTTAGCTGTCTTCTTCACAGATCCCAAATGTAAAATGACACTTCAATGGGTTCCCAATCATTTTTTTATAAAGTTTTTGTCCTATTTGAAAATTTTAAAATAATGTGTTTTTTTTTTAGCTAATGCCAATGTGTTCCTTCATCAAACATTAACTTGCTAAAAAGACCATAATATTTTGATATAATATATATTACTGATTATGTGTTACACTAAACTTTAAAACAGGGACATCTGGGTAGTTTAGTCAGTTAAGCGTCTGCCTTTGGCTCAGGTCATGACCCCAGAGTCCTGGGATCGAGCCCCATGTCTGGCTCCCTGCTCAGCAAGAAGTCTGCTTCTCCCTCTCCCTGCTGCTCACCCTGCTTGCACTTTCTCTCTCTGTCAAATAAATAAAAATTTTAAAAATTAAATAAAATAAACATTAAAACAGATTTCTCTATATAGTAAGTCCTAGCAAGTGGGAAAAAAAAATCAGTTTATTTGCCAGTGGGAATTCTACTGAACTAGACCAAAGAATATCGACATTCAATACATGACTGAGGTGATATTGCAGATTAGTGGGGGAAGCATGATTTATTCAATAAATTAATGATAAGACAGATGATTATCTAAAAAATAATCATAACATTGAAACTTTGTTTCCTACCATAATAAAAAATAAATTCCACATGGACCCAAAAGCAAATTTTGGGAAAAAAAATGCAAGAACACTATATGTATAACCTTGGGGCAGGGAGATTTTCTTGAGTACAAAATGGGAAGGCAAAATCATAACAGAAGGAAGTTGAAAATTAACATATTAAAATTTAAGAATTTGTGAATTAAAAATTATGAAAATATAAGCTATGGCTGAGAGGGGATACTTACAAAGGAACCAAGTAATGAATTATTAGTGTATAGTTATACATAAATAATATCCTGAAGTTGTTGTGTTTTTTGGTTTTGGTTTTCTTTGGTTTTGTTTTGATGACAAGCAGTCCAATAGAAAAAAGGTAACTGAAAGAATAGATGGCCATCTTATACAGAAGAAAGCTCAAATGATCCATAAAGTTATAAAAATCTTCTACCCCATTACTAATCAGTGACATGCCAATTAAAAGCAGGATGATACAACTGCATAGTGGCCCAAACTGGGAAAATTGTGCAAACTGACAGCCACATGCAAAAGAACAAAACTGGATAACTAACTGTCATTCTACTAAAAAAAACTAATTCAGATGGATTAAAGACTTGAATGTAAGACCTGAAATCATAAAACTCCTAGAAGAAAATAGTGGGAAGCTCCTTTGATATTGGCCTTCGCAATGATCTTTTTTTTTTTCCCCAGCGTTCCAAGATTCATTGTTTATGTACCAAACCCAGTGGGCCACCAGGATCACCCAACCTCCCACCCACCTTCCCTCCCAAACCCTCAGTTTGTTTCTCAGAGTCTTTTTGGATGACACCTAAGGGATAACAACAAAGTGAAAAGTAAGTGGGCACCTCAAACTAGAATGTTTCTGCACAGGGACTGGACTCTTGGGTGTCTCAGTCAGTGAAGCATCTGCTTTTGGATCAGGTCTTGACCCTAGGATCCTAGGATCAAATCCTGCATCAGGTTCTCTGGTGGGCAGAGAATTTGCTTCTCTTCTTCCCCCTGCTCTTGCTCTCTCTCTCTCTCTGTGTCTCTCAAATAAGTAAATAAAAATTAATAAAATAAAATAAAATAAAAAAGCTTCTGCATAGCAAAGGAAACCGTCAACAAAATGAAAAGGCAACCTACCAAGTGGGGGAAAATATTTGCAAATTATATCTGATAAGGGATTCATATCCAAAACATATAAATAATTCATATAACTCAATACCAAAAATCTTGACTAAAAAGTGCACAGAGGATCTGAATAGATATTTTTCCAAAGAGGATGTAAAGATGGCTGACAGGTATATGAAATGGTGCTTGACATCACTCGTCATCAGAAAAATGCAAATCAAAAGCTCAGGGAGATACCACCTCACACCTGTCAGAATGGCTGTCATCAAAAAGACAAGAAATAAGTGTTGGTGAGGATGTGGAGAAAGGAACCCGTGTGCCCCGCTGGTGGGGATATAAACTAGTGTGGCCACTCTGGAAAATGATATGGAGATTTCTTCAAAAAATTAAAAAGAGAGCTGCCATATGATGCAGCAATCCCCCTTCTGGGTATTTATCCAAAGAAAATGAAAACAGTAACTCGAAAAGATATTTGCAGCCCCATGTTCATTGCAGCATTATTTACACTGGCCAAGACATAGACACAGCTAAGCGTCCATGGATGGATGGATCAAAAAAGAAATCATGGTATATATACCCAAGGAAATGTTATTCAGTCATTAAAAAAAAATGAAATCTTGCCGTTTGTGACAATATCCTTGGACCTCAAAGGCATTTTGCTAAGTGAATTAAGTCAGATGGAGAAAGACCAATGCTGTGTTTTCTCACATACAGCCAAGCAGAGCCTGGGAGGACTTAAATGATGAAAAATGGAATATAATATCTTGATGATACTCTGCCCATGACCCCAGAGCAGAAAAAGGATACTAGCTCAAAACTAAGGTAATCTGAGTAAGTATGGACCTTAGTTAATGCTATTGTATCAATACTGGCTCATCCATTGCAACAAGTGTATCGTACACTAACATGAGATGCTGATAATAGGGATACTGGGTATGGTGAATGGGAACTTCCTGTGTTATCTCTGAAATGTTTCTGTGAACAAAAAATTGTTCTAAACAATAAAATGTATTATAAAAATAATTAAAAGAAAAAAGGACAGCTGAGTGTAACTGATGGAGATAAGAAATACGTACAAATGCTACTCTGGTCGCTGATGAAAGCGCCTTCCTTGCCTAAATGACATTTTAATAAAAAAACATTTTCTATGGAATATTCATAATAGCAATCAGCATCTTTCCTGAGAAATTCAACAGATGTGTCTTACTGGGAAGCTTCTGAGGCCTTCTGGAGCTTGCAGAAATTCTCGTGTGTATTGACGGCAAAGAGAATTAAAATGAACAGAGTATAAAGTAACAGACGTGTGGGGTAGATTTGATCAGACTCCGACTTCTGGAAGACATTCCAACTGACAATTTGCTGTACTGTGCAAGCTTTGCTCAGTATCTCCTTCCAAAAGTTATAGGACGGTACTGGGCATGAACAAAAGAAACGGGACCTGCTGCTGAAAGGGGTTTTTATTCCACTCCTTGCTGTGTCCTAGACTGCGGAGCCTGCCTGCCTGCCTTCTCCCCTTCTCTCTCTCTGTTATTAACATCACTGAGGTCTGCACCGCACAGGGTCAAGGTAACATGGGTCTGATGATTGTCATCTCCTTAGACCTTGAATGCAGAGAAGCAGCCACACAATCAGCTTATACAGTAAATAGGGAAGTCCAGACTCAAGAAACCCTCGTTACTTTACCCTTCCTCTCCAGTGAAGGGCTCTGCCCAGAACCGTGTGGCAGATGCAAAGCTCCTAGGAATGACTAATATGTTCCAATTATGGTTCTCTATGTCTAGGAAAACCACCTAATTTGATGATAGATATTAGTACTAAAGTCTTGACAAGCCCCAGTAAGTTAAAGATAGAAGAGTTTTAATGTTCATTTTGAAATCAAAGTTTCTGATACTAAGTGAACCTGAATAAAGCACATCCTATCTGCTCCCACTCAGTCACATTTACAGAATTTTCAAATGTTAGTGCATGTGATCCTCCCCAATGGGCCAAGCGCAGGTGACCAGCCTCACCATGATCCTCCCACAGGTCAAACTCCGGGTGCCGGGATCCTGGAATTTCTTGCCCTGTTGGCCCCCAGTCTCCGTGAGGCCTGAAGGGGCGATGGATCCTCTTTGCAGGTTCCAGACACATTGTGTGGTTGTTGTGTAGGCCCAGAGTCTGGGGAGCAGTTGGGAGAGTGGTGTGCTTGCCATGGGCCTCAGGGCATCCCCTCGAAGCCTCTGTAGGGTGACTGGGAGGAGGAGGGTCTGCAGCCTCCATTCGCACTCTCAGGGAAAGTAACATTTTCAGGGAAGAGCCAGCTTTTGATTACAGTTGAAATATAAAGGGTCAGTCTGGAGTAGATGTTGAAGACTGGGACTCGTCTGATGATCAAGTAGGTGTGTCCAGAAGCCATGGTTGTTGAGGAGGGTGACAAAGTCAGACCCCGCCTTCTACAGAGTGTGAGCCGTAGGCTCTAGGAATTGGGACTAGCTGGGCTGATTCCAGGGATGAGACCCAGCTGCAGTCATCCAGGACTCGCCCCCCCGCCCCATGGGCATCCTGGACACTCGGCCACTCTACTAGCTGAGTCCTTCAGACAAGAAACTTTTCCTCCAGGGGTTCAGCTTCCTCAGTGGTCACAGACAAGGTCACAGGCATCAGAAGCAGAAGTACTGGGTTTTGCCAAAAGCTTCATGATTTGGGAAAGTTACCTAACCTCTATGAGCCCCAGTTTCCATATTTGTAAAATGGGATGTGAATAGTAACCTTCTCCATCTTATAACACCACTATAGGGATGAAGTATGAGTCTGTGTAGCAAGTGCCTTTCAAAATGATTTGCCCTTGGCAGACATTCAATATATGCTGTTGACCCAACGCTGACTCTACAGCGTCAATCTGAGACAAAGGACATCTTTCTTTTTCCTACACCTGACGTACATCCCATCTTCCTCTAATCTGTCTGATTGATGACACCCCCAAAATAAAATATTTCTTCTTCCTTGTGTTTTTTTAAACTGTTCAAATTTCATATGCACTGTTACGCATCTTGGCTTTTGGGGACGAAGTTCTTCGCAGATGACAATGGGTTTATGTACTTATTTGACACAAAGATCAGCCTAGCAACCAATAATTAAACTAATATATATTTCTTTAATTTCAGTATTTTCAATTAATCCTATGAGGTTCTTCAAAAAAAGAAAATTAAAGAAAAGAATTGATGGCCTTTCCCTTGACCTTTTACTTAAAAAAAAAAAAATTGTTCTTCCTTCATAATAGTTAAAGGGAAAAGCTTCTTAATATCACTATGAATTATTTAACTGAGGAATTACCATGAGAGGCACAGCAGGAAAAAAATGTCCATAAACCTCACAAAGATGCTCGTGCCCTGCCATCCACTCACTTCCGCATGAATTTTAATGCGTCCGGGGAGCGAGCAGGGCGGTGTGGCAAGCACGTGTTGGTGTTTCCGACCCGCAGGGAAGGCATGGGGATTTTTATTCATGCCCCTAATCCATACCAGAGGCTCAGTCGATATCAGTGGACCCTCATCACCATTAATTGATCCAAAGAAAAGTCTCCTTGCTTCCAGTTGTGTAGCAGACAACCAGGACCTACCGGGTGGAGGGGGCGGCCGCAACCTTATAAACTCTTGGATCATGGATGCTGAGAAACGCAACAGCGAATGAGGCCTGTGGAGGCCCCTGTCACTTAAAAGTATGACCCCGAAGATGACCACCCTCCCTGGCTGCTGTGTAGCTCCTCTCCTTAGTGGCAGGGCTGCAGACCGAGGGAAGGGAGCCGTGTGGTGCACAGCGGGTCCCGGGAAACAGGGGAGACCTCGCCTCCCCCCTGCACGCATCAGGAGGTGGCAGGCACGTGGCCCAGCCAGCAGGCCTGCCCTGCGTAGTTTTCCATCTGTGACAATTAAAGCAGCAACGCCCAGCCGACTCATCCTGCAGCACTGCCGAGTGGATAGAGAAGCAGGAAACAAACGGGGGCTTCCCAAAATGTGAAGTGCTCTGCAGTGCGGGGCGGCGGGGGCGGCTACCGGGGATGGTGCGGCAGCCCCCAGGTCAGCCGTTCAGCAAGGCGCAGGTTGGCTCCGGGCTCCACACTCACCACCCAGCACCCGACAGCCCTGTGTGCCCAGGTGTGAGGCTGTGTCCTCGGCCAGCGTCACCGTGGACGGGCCTCTACGGGAAGAGACCAGGCCTGGCAGGAAGGAGCCTGTGCGGGGGTCTCCTGTGGGCTAAACATTTGCTGTCTTTCGACGCTCGCCACCAAGGTTTGGGTTGTTCTACCATCATCACCAATCCATATTCAAGGTTAAAAATAAAGTCAAGTATCTTGTTACAACACAGACGGTAAATGAAGGAGGTGAGATTCAAAACCAGGTCCCTCTAAAGAGACCTCGGGCCCTTTCCGCAGCCCTGCTACGAACGCTCCATGTGATCTGAAAACCAGTGGGGGCCTGAGATGGTAAGACCCAAGTCGATGTCTCATTAACAGAATTAGCGTTGACACAGCGCCCCCAAAGAGATCAACAGTGCCCTGTCCGCTGGGTGTCCTTTGCTGTTGGACAGATAAAGCACCAGGATACTCTGCAGAAAGGGCTCCATTTCCGGATTCAACTTGCCTAAGAGAGTTAGTGAACCTCTCTGGGCCTCAGTCTCCTCAGGTGTGAAAACAAACAGAAAACTCTAAGTGGTCTTGGGGTCGGCAGAGCTGCTCTTAGCACTTTCTACATATCACCCATTGAATCCCCCCAGCGACCCCACGCGTAATTCCTGTTACACGGAAAAGATAAGCAAGGTGCAGAAACTTGCAGTAATTTTCTTGTGATCACAAACAAGTGTGTGCTGAGGATGACAGGTTTCACATTAAATGATATAAAAGTCCCTGTAACTCTAAAAGTCTACATTTTAATTTTTCCCCAAAAGAAAATTTAAAATTAAAAAGGCTTATTGTATACATTTACGATATATATTTCTATAAATAACATTTACTTCCATGAGTTTCTAGATTAGTGGAAGCATAAGTTACATTATTTACTTACGCACATAGTTTCAAATGACTTTTCTCCAATAGTCACATTTGATAGTGTTTGTGAGTATGGTGAAGATAGCATCCTGCTCATAGAAACTGGAAGGAACGTTCTAGAAGGAATTCAATAAGTGTTAAAAGCCTTGAAATATTTGTATTTTTCACCCTTGAGAGGTGGATATCATTTACAGTTATTAGGAAAATAAGAATAATACAAGCAAGAATAATGTGAAAGCCCAAAGGGTTGATTTAAAAAATTAGCCTAGGGACGCCTGGGTGGCTCAGTTGGCTAAGCAGCTGCCTTCGGCTCAGGTCATGATCCCAGCGTCCTGGGATCAAGTCCCACATCCGGCTCCTTGCTCGGCAGGGCGCCTGCTTCTCCCTCTGCCTCTGCCTGCCTCTCTGTCTGCCTGTGCTCGCTCTCTCTCTCTCACTCTCTCTAACTAATAAATAAATAAAATCTTTAAAAAAAAAATTAGCCTAACGGTGGAATGATCTATAACCCCTGAAAATGATGCTCATTACAAACTTGTAAATTAGGAATTATTCACAACACAATGTTGTGTGCAAAAAGCAAAGGACAAAGTTGTATGCTTAGTATGATATAAATTATAAGAAGACAAATATTTATATGACCAGAGGAACAAAAGACTATAGAGCCACACCAAAGTGTTAGGAGGATGTTTTTTGTCCTGAAAAGTGAGATTATCAAATTTAAATGTTTTTTTTTTCTATTTTTTTAAGTCTCTAACATTTCTGTCATGTATTTTTATAATGAGAAAAAACTTATTTTAAAATAAGAATAGCATTATTTTAACATTTATTAGATTGGAATGTGCACATGCGCCTTAATTGTATTCCTCAGTGTTTTGAATCGCTGCCCGGAAGGGACAGCCGCTGAAGGCCTCGCTCTGGTGGCCCCCGAGAGTGAAGGGAGGCCACCCAGCAGGGCCGGGAGTTCTCCTGAACCCTATCACCATTACCTCTGCTCATCAGTGTGGATGACTATGTGGCTTCCTTTATTCTATGAACTGGCTCATGATCCACTGGGATTACTGTGGGTAAAGGACCTTGGGGCTTGTTTTCTAAGCATGTGCATGAACATCCTGTGAACTTGACTCACCCAGCTGCTGCAAGCATGCCACAGGAACCCAGGTGGTGGGAACTTCTCTGCGGGGCCCAGCATTGTCCAGGGGTGAGCTCGGGGAGGTCTGGCTCGGAGGGGAGGATGGCCCAGGGAGGTGAGTCAGGGGAGCGAGCCTTCCTCCCGGGCTCACTGGCCATCCCTAGGGAAGGAGGGAGCCTTCCCCGGCCCTGGAGCCATATGGGCATTGGCCCTGGTGAGGCAGCTCTCTCAAGGTCCATCTGTAGTTTGAACCCAACAATCAGAAAAACTGCCCTTCTTGTTTTGAATGGCTGTAGCAATAGGAAACGGTTCCATTTCCCACCCTTTGCTACATGGACCTGGACACACGGGCCCGCCCATCCCAACGACCAAATGCTAAGCTAGGAAAAGTGGCCAAAATATCTTAAGATGTGCACACACAGCTCCCACGTGTACATAGCCTTACGTATGAGAACGCGTCCGGTTTAAATCAATCATGTTACTCTGAGGCTCGTGGCAGGAAGAGAGGAGAAAAGACAGATGCAGAGAAAATTCTTACCATAACCTTATAATGTCTTTGCCGTCGTAAAAATCCAAGGATAAAAAGAGGATGAAGAATTCTGTCTGGCAGAGGGATTCTGTCTCATTTTCAATATGCTTAATGGACCATTCAGGTAACAGCCAGAAAGGTGTCACTGCAAGTGAGTGTGTAGGCACAGACAGAGCCTTGGTCTTTCTCTGCCATTGTGATGAGAGTCAAAATCTACCGCTGGTCGGCATTACCGCCGGGTTCCTCACCCACAGGGCACTCCTGATCCCTTGCCGGTCTCCAGTCCCACTAAATACACAGAGCATAAGCCCTCTGCCCTCTGCAGCACGGAAATTCCTGAGCAAGGAGAGGCGGTTGTAGAAGTCCCTCTCATTTGCAATGCTGTTGATAAAACTCACTCCGCAGGCAGAGCAATCAATACATCTGAGCGTATCAAAAACAGCAAAGCATAAGGAGAACAAACTCTACATTCTCTATTCAGGATCTGCGGACAAAGTGTAGGATTTTGTGTGGATGCCGGTGATCCGGATTCTTCTGCAGAAGGGTTCCCTTTGTGTGTGTTTCTGTGTTGTGCTTAGAAACACTAAGGCTTGTGGACAATGTATGCCAGCTTCATATCTGTATTGATTTTTTATTCTTTTTGAATTGAATGTGAATATAAATAAAACCTTGACCTTCATGTTAAGAGCCTGACCAAAAGCTCCCTTTGTTTGCAAAGGATATATCACTAGGTTCCCCTATATGAAGCTCCAGCCTGAGTGGGACATAAAAAAAGCCCACCATTTTCTGTTAGAAATTCAGAAAGCCCTTTCATTTTTCTTTCTTTAAATATAAACTCTATATAACTTCTGTCAAAAGCGAAGAAAAGCCCAGTGGGTGCCTGAGCTATGGCAATATTTCCCCAGCCAGGAATACGAATGTGCATTCATGAGCACTAGGCCCTGTGGCAGGCGGGGAAGGGAAAGTCTGGATGGATCAGTAGCAATGCCAGAACCTCAATGTTGACTTTTTATGATTACTTTTTTTTTTTCATAAGAACATTTAATTGGACACTTAATTCAGGAATGAAATCAGCATGACAGTTTGGAAACAAGGGAAGTAGAGGAAGAGAAAACAAAGAGGAAGGGAGAAAGGGAAGAACAGATTGCAAGCCAAGGCCTGAAGAGGAGAGGCAGTGGAAACGTGCCTGCGAGTTCTCTGTGGACGCTCGCTCATCCTCAGCCACGAATGTGCAAACCATGTGCCCATGGGACCCAGCTTACAGGGAATTAGAGGTGGGCGTTCAGCTCGTCTTCACTGTTTTGGGAAAGCTTTCTGTTTGTACTGAAAGCTTTCAGGAACATCTGAATTCATCCAGAACTAGGAACGGAGCCTGGAGAGGTCCCGTCGTGGACTAGTGGCCGTGAAGACGGTGCGGAGAGTGCGGCTTTGCCCTCCCAGCCCGCACACGCCTGGGGTCATGACCGGGCCTCCCGCTTCTCATCAGCCCCAGACTCATCCTCCAGAGCACAGGACGCGGTGCAAGGGAAACGCAGAGAAGGCGACCGCACTCGACGTCAGCGCTCCGTGAACAGCCGCGTTAGTACCACTGTTCAGTTTTCAAGAAACACCCAGAAGTTCCATGAAATCCCCCTGGATCACTGGGCATGCGGAGGGAAGTCTGGTTTATAAAGGATTGTGATTGTACATCGTCATACACCTAGGTATGAATGATATACTGACTGGTACAGCATACATAGTTATCCTTATATAATTCATTTATACTAGTTGGCTCGAGTCCAGAATGCCTGTCTACTTGCATATGTGTACATAATATACTGTGAATATACGTATTTAAAATGTCTGCGGGCACTTCATAACCGGACTGACAGATAACGGACTGCGGCAGGAAGCTAATTTAGGGGGCATTTATTTATTTATTTATTTATAGATTTAAATTCGCTGAGCTAACACACAGTGTGCTCTCAGTTTCAGAGGCAGAGGTCAGTGGTCCGTCGGTCTCACAGAACGCCCAGTGCTCGCCCCATCGTGTGCCCTCCTTAGCGTTCTAGGGAGCATTTACAAAATACGGGTGCAAATGGATGTTCCAAAAAGTCCTCAAAATGATTTTTCAAATAATTGATTATTTCTTAAGAGTTTTCGATTGGGTGATAAACTCACCTGAAAATGCTCTGGGAGTAGTTTAAACTGCCAATGTAAACACGATCTCAAGTTCCAGATAGCTGCAGACTTCATAAATCTTTTTTCAGCATTATCTGCTGGTGGAAGGAAGTAAAATCCTAGTGGGGGAAATAGGCTGGAGGTAAGAGTTGACAGCAGGGCAGGGAGACCCATCCCAAGAGACTGCAGGATGGGGCCGATCCAGTGTTAATTGCTGAGAAAGAGAATCTGGACTCTGGGAATTTGATTTCCCACCTCATCCCGTCCCTCTCCCCCCCTCTGTCTCCTCTTTACTTCTCCCTCTCCTTTTTTTCCTTTTCTCCTTCCCTCCCTCTGCTCCTTCCAAAATATAAATGAGTTGTTACATACTTCTGGGGAACCAGGGAAAAGAGAAAAATCTTCGCAGAGCAGGTGACGTCTGACCCGGGCTTACAATATTATATTATAATTTAAAAGAAATTCTCCCATAAGCTCCATAGTTCGGGAAGGACAGAAAGAAAAGAAGAATAATCCTTTCAGTTCAATTCTAACACACTGTCAATTTTACAACACAATCCAAGTCCAGGACTCCTGGAACATAAGCAAATAGAAAACGGTAGAATCCATGACTTCTGGAAAGGAACTTCATCTGTCAGAGCAAGAAAGCAAAGGTCTCAACACTTTCACTGCAGCCAGGACTGCCTTCTGGTCCAGGCCAGGACAGCCCCGACCCACCCTTGGCTGCCTGGAGATAGCTAGACCCAGAGACATTGACTGTAGGGGAGCTATCTGTTTGCACCCCGTGTCCTCTAACAGCCTGGGTGTCGTTTGCAGTGGGTTCTATGATAGTCTTGTTTGTATTGTAGGTTCCTGGCACAGAGAGAGAACATTTAGATAGAACCGAAAATACTGTCTGTTGTTCATTTAGGTAGATTGAGAAGTGTCTCCTCAGCATCTATTGAATGCTGAAACAACATGAACAAATGTAGAATTATCTGAAAATTTGTGACTTTGGACTTGCACTCACGGCCAAGATGTACTCTCTGATATATAAAAATAACCAGAAATAGAGACTTTCGGAAACAAGATTTTCCAGGACATTGTACATCAGACAATGGGTAGTGATCCCCGAGAGGTGGGAAACAGACATTGTGAGTCCTACAGCCTGGAGAGATGTCCAGGGCTGGATTCAGGGAAGGAGACTCCAAGCAGAGCACCACAGACTCCCCAAGGTGCAGGGACAGAGCTAAGGGTCTGGGACACTAATCACTCCGATTCTTGGGGATGAGTGTTAGATAGGAGCACACTGCCCTGAAGGAGCCCAGAATCGGCAGAAGGTCCTCATTTACGATGAGCATAGAGCAACCTGTGCATCTGAGCAAATTCCTCACGGCAGAGAAGAGGAGAGACAGAGAGATGAAGGTAACAGTTTCCCGTGTTCACACAGGGCTGGAATACATAGTGCCTGTCCCCCCAGCCCTCGGGATTCGCAGTGCGTAGAGACAGTCTTGCCTCAAGTGGGGAATACTAGTTAGGGCATTGTTCTGCTCTCACATGGTAATCATAGGAGCAACTCACCCAGACATGTATATTCAAGA
Source organism: Taxidea taxus jeffersonii (assembly GCA_003697995.1). Taxonomy (NCBI): domain Eukaryota; kingdom Metazoa; phylum Chordata; class Mammalia; order Carnivora; family Mustelidae; genus Taxidea; species Taxidea taxus. Next base: position 7,816 of record RCUC01045149.1, on the reverse strand, counting down.
TAAGAGAAACCAACATTTTGGAATAAAAGGTCTAATTTGGTAAACTCATATTACGAGGTTCTAGACTTACTGGAGTAATGAAAGCAGCATGGTATTGAAAAAAAAAAGGTGAAAAGATGACACATGGATCAAGAATAGAAAAGAACAGAATAGAATGGAATAGAATAGAATAGAAAAGAATAGAATCCAGAAATTGATCCCAGCATACACAGATGACTTATTTTTGGCAAAGCTGTGATGCTAATTTGGTGGAGGATGGTGTTTTCCACAAAGAGTGTAAACAGCTGGACTCCACCTGCAAAAATACAAAAAAGCAAGCCATCACTATACCTGTGTCACTCCATGATTGTAAGTCGACTCAAAATAGATCAGAGACGTAAATGGAAAACATAAAACCTCTCAAAGAACACATAGACTTTGCATTGAACAGAAGTTTCATAGATAAACCACGAAAAGCAAAGCACATATGAAAAACATTAGCTAAAAAGTTCTGCTTTTGAAAGACACTATTAAGAGGGTAAAATGACAAGACACAGTGTCGTAGAGAGTATTGCAAAACGTATAACTAAAAATGTCTGTGTCTGTTACATATAAAAGTTTCTCAAAAATCAATAATAAGAAGATCAAAAACCCAATTTAAAAATAGCCGAAAAGACTTGTACAGAAACTCTACCAGAGAAGATGTACTAATGGCAAAGATGCACAAGAAAGAAAAAAACACTCAGTGTCTGTAGTCATCTGAGAGATGCACATTAAAATCCATAAGGAGCATTACGTCTATTCTTCCTGTTTATGTCCTTTTCAGTCACTCGCAGCAATGTCTTGTTGAATCTCTCAATGATGTTTATACGTTTATCCCCAAGAATTTCATATTTTTTATTGATTTGATGTCCCATGGTTTGCTGCTGGTACACAGAACAAGTTCTATAAATCTTGCGATGACACATATCTATCAGCATCACTCTTGGAACATGCCTCATTTTATCTTGTATACACATATGTACTAAACTTAGATCACAGGGTTATAATTTTTTAAATAGCTGTGTCTTTTTATACAAATTTACTTAAATATGATATTTAAAGCCTGTGGTTTGGCGAGCTTTCTCATTTGCATGCGCTTCAAAATCATCAGCACAGTCCAGATACCGGACATTTCCATCAGACCCCAGATACTCCTTCTGCCCCTTTCCAGCCCACATCTTCTTCAACCTACTGTCGGGAGACCTCTGTCTCTATTTAGTGTTACTGGAGGTTAGTTTGCATATTTCTAGAATATCAAACAGGTGCAATCATTTTTTTTTGGTCTTTCACTCAGCATAATGATTTTAAGATTTATCCTTGTCCATAGATACATCTTAGTGCATTTTATTCCTGAATAGCATTCTGTTTTATACCTATATCTATATCTATCTATATCTTTAACTATATCTATAACTATAACTATATCTATATCTATATAAAGATGACTTCTAGTTTATCCATTTGCCTCTTTATGGGCATCGGGGTTATTCCAATGTGACTATTTCAAACAAAGCTTTTTTGCTCATTTGTGTATAGTCTATGTGAACACGTACATCTCTAATTCTGTTGGGGGAAAGGATAGTATATACTAGGCATTGTGTTCAGTTTTTAAAGAAAATGACAAATCCTCCTTGCTGGCTATTGAAGCTTTCAGGTTATAATTTTTGTGACTGAGAGGTCAGTTTTCAGTATAACTGAAATATAATGTATAAATTTGATTTAATGTAATTCCTTTGCAGATAACCTAGATTTCAGTTCCAACTTACTTTAAGGACCCCTTTTGGCCCAGATGTCCTACAGTATCACGTTAATTTCTGGAAATGTATATTTTGTTTAGCTTTTTGAGGGATATGTTGGATATCTTAACTCTGAAGATCAGTGTCTTTTATCAGCTCTTAAAATAACCAGTGACTCTCTCAGTATTTCCTTTCTCTCATTCTGGGCATTACCTCTCTCTGGTGCTCCTTAGGTCTCATGTAGGTTTGTGGTTTTCCTTCAATCTCAATCTCATTTGATCTGTTTTTTTTTGTTGTTGTTGTTTTTGTTTTATTTTTGCTTTTTTTTATTGCTTTAATTCTCAATTTAGCATTTTCTATAATTTCTTTTAAGCTATAATTTCTTCAGATCTATCTTTCTGTTCACAAATTCTCTTTTCAGTTGAGTATAATCTCATATTTAACCTTCTCATTATATATCTAATTATCCAATTATTACATATTATATTTTCAGATTCTATTTGGTCTTTTTGAGTCATTCTTGATAGTTTCTTACACTTTCATCAATTTTTCAAAATATTATTTTCTTAAACAAGTTACATATACTTACTTTATATTCTACATATGATGATGCTGATAGCTAATTTTGTAGCACTGATCATGTTATTTCTCCTTTCTGATGATGTTCTCTTTCTGCATATATTTACAGGTTCTTGATTATGAGTCCATGTTCTTTGAAATGTTATCTTTAAGGAGCCTTTGAACCACGATTAAGTGCTTTTTCCTGGAGAGCACTGTTGGTGAGCTCTGTAAGGCAGCTGGGGGCTCCACGTCTCACCATTTTCCCTATTTCCTATGACTGCCCATCAGAACGATGGCAACATGTCATCCAGGATGGGCAGAAACCTCCGAGACCAATGTCAGGGCCAGGACTGGCTACTTGCCCAGATGAAAACTTTTTGGCACTTCTGTATCTCCATTCCAATTACTCTCCTTTCCAGCCAGCATGTTCATGTGGAAAATATAAATATAAATTGTTTTCCAGAAGGGTTTCTCTGGCCCTGCTGCAAGAGAAGAAAATCTTTATTTGCTAAGTCAATAAAATATTAAATAGGGAGTTTATGGGTCTAGACCCTAGACTACAACAGCTTTCTATTGCTTTGGGCCTCTTGATGATACCTTCTCATGTGACAATAGAGATCCTTTGGCCAGTGGAGACTAAAGTAAGGGAGTATACACCTATACATATGCTGTGGCATATCCTGGACTCTTTCTGTCCAGCAGAGCCTTTTAGGAGAGAGAGTATGAAGAGATTACAGGTAGTCATATTACAAACAGCTTGCTATGGATTGAGTGTTTGTGCCACCCCAGATTCACACATTGAAACCCTAACCTCATTGTGATGATATTTGGAGGAGGGGACTTCAGAAGTGAGTCGTGTTAGATTAGGTGCTGAAGGAAGGGTCCTCGTGATAGGATGAGTGCCCTTATAGGAAGAGGTGGAGACACCTGAGCTTTCTTTCTCTGCCCTGTGAGGACACAGAGAAAAAGCAGCCATCAGCGAATTAGAAAGAGGGTCCTCAGACCAGAACCCAATTGTGATGGTCTTTGATCTCTGACTTCCAGTCTCCAGAAGGTGAGAAAATATATTTCTGCTGCTAGGCCTCCTGATCTGTGGTATTTATTACAGCATCTCAAGGAGACCCACTTGCGAATCAGAGATCACAGATATAGAGCCAATAAATCTCAGTGGAGGTAAGAAGATCCCATACTGTAGAGAAAGAAACTGCCATCAGAGCCAGGCGAGCTGTGTCCTTCACTTCCCAGTGTCTACCCGACCCTGTAAACTGGGGATGCCCCTTCCCCTCTTGGCTCCCAGATTCTCTGCCATAGGAGTGGTTGAACAAGTTTGTCTTCCAGTTGCCTTTCCTCTGTGATACTTCTTGATACCAAGAGAAAAAAAAATCCTGCATAATAGACTCGTATTTGACAGCTACACTATTTTGATTTATTGCTTATTATGGGAAACTTGAATGTTCCTTTCCAGAAAGGTAGTTGATATCATGTCAGAAAGATAGGCTTAAGGTTAAATGACTGGTCTAAGACTGCAGAAAAAAATCACACTCAGAGAGAAGACAACATACTCCTGCCCGAATTCTGTCCTGCTCAGCCTGAGATTGAAGCAGAAGGGGCCACACGAGGTGAATGTAAGGCAGCAGAATGCCTGTAAAAGCATCAAACAGCTTGTTACAGATAAGAAGAACAAAATACCTTGTGGTTTCTAAGGCACTCGTGTCTTCTGTCCATTGTTGTAGGTGAAGATGAAGCCCTTGCTGTAGGTGAGTGTGAGTCTAGCGATGAACACAGGGGTGAGGTGCCCTGGTCTCTTAGTGGACGTAGAGTGTTGACACATTGTTCTAAGGGAGAGTTCAGTGTCTTCTGTGACATGAAAGAATCTGACAGCTTCAGATGAATTCCAAGTTACTCTATAATATGGTGTGCACTCCAGGTTGTTACAAGATCCCAGGTGTATTGGTTGCTCAGGCTGACCTGGTTCTCTGGCAGTGGAACCCAGATTCCAGCTAAGGTCTGTTAAGACTCAGTGCGGTCTACGTGTGGAATATCTGGGTTACCTTTAGTTATGGAACCATAGTGCCAGGTAGGTAGTGATTGACTGGAGTTCAAGGTTGACAATAATACTCAATTAAGTCACAAAGACTGCAACCACTGGCTGTCCAACTCTCCATATTTTATTTCACTTGCATTGAGTTACTGACATTATGATTTATTGGGTCACTGAGGAGCCTATGTTCGGTCCTAAGACATGCACAGAACATCAACATTTCAGCTGTGTTTGCTCTAAGATAATTATTGTCTCTTTTGACAAAACAGAAAAGCAAGTACAGTAGAATACAATCATGTAAGAAAAAAATAACCCATGCATTTGTAGTCAGACTAACCTGGATTGGAATCCTATTTTAAATACCAGCTAAGCGATCTAGAAAAACATTGCTTATCTTTTGTAAGGTTACTAGTTATATAATGGGGATAATGACATTGATATTTTAAGTCAGTGCTAGTGTAAATGCCAAGCACAACACCTGACAGAATCTGAAATGTTCCCACCCATTTGTTCCTTCGTTAGTTAGCCCGGCTGCCATAATTCTTCATCACAAACAATCACAATGTGTAGTGGGTTGACACAATATGCATGTTTAGCTCAGGAGTCTGTGCATCTGAGATGTGGACGAGGCTCTTCTGGGAGGTCCTTCTGGGCTTGACTAGGCTCAGCTGCATGTTTGGTGGTCAGTGGGGTGCTGACTGGTCTAGGATAGCCTCAATGGGGATGGACGGCTGTGAAATCTGACTCTGCCCCATGTGTCTCTCTCACCTCTAGCTGGTGAGCCCAAGCTTCTGCCCCAAGGGTAAGCCTCAGCAAAGGCAGACGGCCCATGGCCCAAATGCAGAGCTGGTGTGCTATCGCTTCCGCTACGTTAGATTGGCCAAAGCTAGTCATCTGACCACCAAGAGTCACAGAGTTTGGACAGGGACCCAACTCTTCAGTGAGAAGAACCAGCGAGATAAACAGCCCAGAGAATGGAAAAAGGGAGGGGCGATGTACGGAGCCCATTCATGTAATGGCTATACCTTTGCCTACACTCTGGGCTTCCCTGTGACTTAGGCTTGAAAACGCTGTGTTTCTGAATCATTCCGTGACAGCCACCATTTTGGTTTGTCCATTACATCAGCTATCTGTAAGTGTGCATGTCCTTTCGGGAAAGTAATTGATCTTAAAATAACATTTTAAGAATTAGAGCTTTCTGACAATCTCTGCATGATAAGGAAGCAGAGAAGATAATGCAAGCCCCAGGATTTGCAAATCCTTTATATTGTATGTGCTTATTTAGTCTTATTTATTTATTTGTTTGTTTGTTTGTTTATTTCAGAATATTTGGATATTTCCTTAGTCTTTGATGTTCTAGTGACCTCTTCGGATGATCCTTTTATACGCAAGATGTGCCCTAACTCCTAGGCAGAGTGTTTCAACGGCAGCTACAAATTCCCAACCAGAAGAGAATTGGGCTCTTTGTCTCTCTGCTCACCCTTCTGCAGCAACTTCCCCGACCTAATAGCAGTCCCTCTTGGGACTGAAGTAGGGTCTGCATAAGCCTCTGCTTATAGGAACCCTCTTTAAGCAGACATGACAGTGTTGTCTGGCTTCCTTTAGCTTGTGAATTCCCCCCACGTCTGTGTCTGCAAATCACATTCCGATTCCACCCCCGTATTCCATCCATTAGCATGATCTCAGTTTGTTTCCACTCACCCCGTCCCGCTCTGCACCAAGACAGATTGTCTTCCACCAGCACCTATTAAATGTGAGGGCTTGCTCTGTGTGGACCACAGTATTCTCCTTGACCTCCTTTGCTTACACTGCACCCACTTCTGTGTGTCCATGGGCTTTAAACATTCATGTGAGCACTCTTTCACCCATTTCTTCTTTCCTGCTTACCTTCTTCTTGCTTCCTCTTTAGGATGTGTGCCTTGTACAACAATAGAAAAAGAGAGACAGAGCCTTGGGGGACCTAGAAAGGCAGATGCTGGACTCAGAGCCTTTCTATTCCTAGAGACTTTTGTGTATCTTTAGATAAGAGAAGGTTCATAAATATGCAATCAACAAAGAAGTAAGATCCATTCTTATTCCTGTGCTGTTGAAGAAAGGATTCACCAGCTCTTTTCTTTCTTAGTTGTCATAATGGTATTGTCGTATTCTTAACTATTCTAGAGTCCTTTCCATGGCTGTTTGACCATGGTTGAGCACTTGGCTCCAACCTTCTGCATTAAAGTGCCACTTACTTTAATAATGGGGATAAGGGTTTTTGAATGGCTTTATTGATATATAATTAATATACCATAAAATTCAAATACTTAAATTGTACAATTCAAAACCACTAATCTCTTTTCTGTCTGTGTAGATTTCAAAGTGAATAAGCTTTAAAGACCACTTACAGGGAAAACCATCATATAAGATATCCTTGAAACTCCCATGAAATGTACTTAAAATATAATCAAATAGACCCATCAGTAAACCAACTTGGACAACAGCATAGCATTTCTCAATAAATTCCACACAGCGAAAGTTGTCTCCAGGATCACAAAGGTGGCTGTTCATTCACATGAGTCTGAAATGAGCTAGTTGGCTTGTGTTTAGTGATCATGACCTTAAAAATAAATGATGTTGATGATAGAAACTCAACTTGGAAAGAACACAGACACTGAGAGAAACTGGGAGAGATGACTCAGGGCTCCTCCAGTGTGTCCTGTAGTCAGTGTGATGCCAGGGACAATGCCATTAGTGTTTCTCTCCCCTCCTCTCCCTTTTTTCTTCTCCACTCTCACCTAGAATGACAGAAAAGATTTTATGTTAATTGCATATTTAAGATGGTTCCATAAAAGTTGATTCATCTAAGAATAGTCTGAACCCAAGCCAATCTCATCAAACCCTTCCCGACCTTTCTGAAGTGAGGAAGGTGAGGTGAGAGAAGCAGGCATGGCTGGTGACAAAGCTTTGAGATATGAGGTGTGTGACTGGCTCATGTTGACATTTCCCATAAGGTAATGAAACTATTCTGAGGAGCAGGGCTCACCCGGAAAAAGAACTAGGGATGAGAGATGGAGAAAATGGTCTGGTGATATTGGAGTCTTCATCTCGTATATCCCTGGTCCTGTGCATGACTTTGTTCCTCCCTCAGTTTGGTTGATGTGAGTCACTGCATTTCCGCTATTTTCCTGGAGCTCAGTTTGGGTGTTTGGACCTTGTAACCCACCCCAAATTCCACATTAATACAATTGTGATTTATGCATTGTTAATAACTCCTTTTTTTAAGCAGATGGAAAATGCTGTATCAAGATATAATGAGATTTTTCTAAAGGTCTTGGATTCACTGTCAAAAGTCAAGATCACACCTTAAAGACACATCCAACAAGAATTCTATCACAATAGACTGCTTCTCACTGAAAGGAGTTCTTAATATTTTGTGGGGTGAGGTATATATATGTTACGTTTAAGGTTTCAGTCCAGA
>RCUC01045146.1:0-15592 GCA_003697995.1 Taxidea taxus jeffersonii | reverse complement strand
CTCTGATCTCGTATCTTTCCAGCTTTGCCCTTTTTCATGATGTTCTAGCCAAATTCAGTTCTTTACAGATTTCAAACATGTCAAGTAGGCTTTACTTGAAAAACTTAGTACTAACTGTTCCCTCTGTGTAGAAGGTTCTTTCACAGATACCCATGTCATTCATCAAATGCTCAGATGGTCCTTTATTAGGGAGCCTTCCTATAGCATCATATGTAAGACTCCACAGGTATTCCTTATCCTCCTTTTTCCTACTTAACCTGACTCCAAACATCAACACCACCTGCTGTTATACCTGTTTTCTTTTTGTTTAGCATCTGTCTCTTGAGGGCAGGGACTTTCGTATGTTTACTGCTTAGTCTCAGCACCTAGAATACTGTCTAACACAACATAGCACTCAATAACAAATAACTATTTGTTGGATAAACTAAAGGAACTGCATTAACATCAACTGCCAAGTGGTGTTTAAAATAATGTAAGGAATCACCAAATTACAAATGGATTTTTTTCCAGAAGCTTTTTTCAAGATTTTATTTATTTATTTGAGAGAGAGAGAGAGTGAGTAAGAGAGAGCATGAGAGGGGAGAAAGTCAGAGGGAGAAGCAGACTCCCCTTGGGGATGGGAGCCCGATGCGGGACTCGATCCCGGGACTCTGGATCTTGACCTGAGGTGAAGGCAGTCACTTAACCAACTGAACCAACCAGGTGCTCCTTTCCAGAAGTTTTTAAGTTGGGTGTGTGGAAATCAATATGCATTTTTCATACCAATATGAAGAAAGTGCTGCTATTATTCCCATCTATGGTTGAGAAATCCGAGACTTAGGGTAAGTAACTATGCTTAGGTTTTCTGATTTTAGATATAGCTAACCACTACACTAAATTCCCAGGCCAGATTGCAAAACCATATCTAAGTCCATAGTTCTGACATATTCTATAAAAAAGAACTATAATGGAAGACACCTTTCTTATACACAAACAGCTGTATCTAGAGCCTGGATTGACCTCCTAGCTCTCTAGATTATTCATTCAATTACTCTTATTTCTTGATGGTCTTTGCTTTCATCAGCCTATCTGCTTTCTTCCCATCCATCAGCCTCACTGCTTTCTTGCTATCCTCCCCTTTCCAGGTTTGATTCCATGTTCCATCATTTCACTACTCACTTGCCAATATATGAAATGGTTTTTATCTTGTATTACCTGTCCTGTAAAACCCCAACCCTGGATAAATACAACTGTCTTCTATATACACACACCTATGCTGCTGAGTTCTTCTCAACTGATTAAGTATCATTATAAAATCAGTATAAAAATCTTCTTGGTCCTCAATACTATGTAGCAAATCTATGATTCTTATGTACGTTACCTGTCCCTTAACAATTCTTTCAAACCCTCTTCCCAAAACTTTGATCATCTACTATTTCTTGCATTACTCTTAGATTACCTTATCTTCTTCTTCAAGGAGAAAATTTCAGAGGGGAACTACCTCAATTCTCTGCCACCAAATCTGTACCTATCCCTAACCTACTTCTGCACAATGGAGAGTCTGTCCCTCCTATTTAAGTCCAATCTCCTCACCTGTCTTCTAGCTTCTTACCTCTACTTCCTTTTCAGGAATACCATGCTACAAATTGTGTCTTCTCTCTTGCATTTCTAACCTGTTCTTCTTCTTCTTTTTTTTTTTTTTAATATTATTTATTTATTTGACAGAGATCACAAGTAGGCAGAGAGAGGCAGGCAGAGAGAGAGAGGAGGAAGCAGGCTCCCCGCTGAGCAGAGAGCCCGATGCGGGGCTCGATCCCAGGACCCCGAGATCATGACCTGAGCCGAAGGCAGAGGCTTTAACCCACTGAGCCACCCAGGCACCTCCTAACCTGTTCTTCTTTCTCGACTTCTTGACATTAGCATTTAAAATCTTCCCTATGTTAAGAATAAAGTCTCCCTTAAATCCTGTTGCAAATCTCAATCTCCTCCATTTGTAGCCAAAGTCCTCAAAAGAGTACTACGCTGGAAATTCCCACTGAACTATGCACTAGTTTCACATCATCAGGAGTTCTTATGCATCTGTGGTAAAATAAGAAACAGTAAGCTAATGCTGTGCACGTCTACCCATTTAGCAAGTTTGAGATATATATGTTAGATTAAAGTTACCAGTTGTCTTCTGAGGACTGTCTCACATTTTCCAAATGTATAAAATTTTAGATTTATCTTTTAAAAACACTTCATTTGTGCTTCAACTTTCTATCTTCCTTTTCTGTGTGTTAATTTCTATAATATTTATTCCAAGAGGGAGTAGTTTCTGCATTTTTGATGTTTTTCTCTATATGGTATATATCTCTTTTATGGTGAGTGTATTGGAAGATGGTAAAGAAATTAGTAGTCTTTTATAAACTCTGAAGGAGGCAACTCTATATAGATAAGATCACTAAGTATCACTTAACTCTGTAAGTTATCTATTTTTAGAGTTTCTAAATAATTCACTGCATTTTGCAGAATGTATGGTCTTTGTTGTTCCATTTTTTAATTTCTGGACACTAACTTTATGGCTAAGTAGGAGTCCAATTTTTGCATGTTCCAAATGCCTGAAAGAATATCAGTCCTCTTAAGAAAAGTGTTATTCACACATCCGGTATTTCACATTTTATGATTATACCATTCAATTCTGAGTTTTGTCTGCTCAATTTAGTAAATATTTAGAGTTATATGCTATGGTAGATTTTCCAGCTTCCCTACATAGTTCTCAATTTTTGCATTTATATTTTGATGTTATTAGATGTGTACAAGTTTAGAATTGCTTTATCTTTTTTTTTTTTTTTAAAGATTTTATTTATTTATTTGTTAGAGAGAGAGAGCGCGCGAGCACAGGCAGACAGAGAGGCAGGCAAGGCAGAGGGAGAAGCAGGCTCCCTGCCGAGCAAGGAGCCTGATGTGGGACTCGATCCCAGGACGCTGGGATCATGACCCGAGCCGAAGGCAGCTGCTTAACCAACTGAGCCACCCAGGCGTCCCTAGAATTGCTTTATCTTGAAAGCGAAATGACTTTATCATTATATAGTAACTTGATTTATTTATATAGTAACTTCTTTTGAATTTGTAATTAACATAGCTGTAATTTTTTTGTTGAAATATATTTTCTCTATTCATTTATTTTTCTGAATTCTTATGTTTTTAAGCAATTTTTGTTTGACATTCAAAAATACAATTGAGGGGGTGCCTGGGTGGCTTAATCAGTTCAGTGCCTGATTCTTGGTTTCAGTTCATGATCTCATAGGTCATGAGGTCGGATCTCTGCATCCTGCTTGGCACTCTGCAAGGAGTCTGCTTGAAGATCTCTCCCTCTGCCCCTCCCTGCACTCACACGTGCATATGAATGCACTCTCTTTCAATTAAATAAATAAATCTTTAATAAGATGAAATAATATTTAAAAAAATGATTGAAAAATTTTGGAGTGCTTGGCAAATTTACATTTTGATGACTAATATTTTTACGTTGATTTCTGATACTATGTGCTTTCCACCTCTTTTTCTTTTCTAATTTTTTTTTTTTTTTAAGATTTTATTTGTCAGAGAGAGAGAGAGCAAGTGCGAGCACAAGCAGTGGGGGAGATGCAGGCTCCCCGCTGAGCAAGGAGCCCAACACAGGGCTTAATCCCAGGATCCTGGGATCATGACCTGAGCCAAAGGCAGACACTTAACCAACTGAGTCTCCCAGGCATTCCTTTCATTTCCTTTTAAAATTTCTTTTGGATTAATTTTTTCCCATTTTTGTTGGAGAATAATTGGTCTTTGTCTCTTTCACTGGTTACCCTATGTATTATGCCTATTTAACAGAGCACAAAGTTAACATTTTTTTCTCCTCTTGAATAAACTTAAGACCTTATAATAGTTTGTTCAATCTCCCTCTCACTGTCAACAGCATGCTATTTTTGCCTTAGTTTTTTTTTTTTTTAAGATTATTTATTTATTTATTTGACAGACAGAGATCACAAGTAGGCAGAGAGGCAGGCAGAGAGAGAGAGGCGGAAGCAGGCTCCCCGCCGAGCAGAGAGCCCGATGCGGGGCTCGATCCCAAGACCCTGGGATCATGACCTGAGCCGAAGGCAGAGGCTTTAACCCACTGAGCCACCCAGGCGCCCCTGCCTTAGTTTTAACATCCCTTTTACAAATTGTTATTTAATAGTTTTTCTCAGTTTACTATTATCTTTGACATTTATTTTCACATCTCTGACCTGCCTTCTGGGATAATTTATGTTCTGCCTGGATTTCTCTGTTTTAATTTCTTTTAATAATGGGTTATTGGTGAAAATTCTCTCCATTTTTATCTCAAAAATATCTTCATTTTGCTTTAGTGGTTTTTGTTTTTTGTTGTTGTTTGCCTTACTATTGGAAGAAAATGTCTAGGTCGACAATTATTTGTCTCAGCTAATGGAAGATAACTCTTCTGCTGTCTTTTGGCTTCATATCTCCTGGTGAGAAGCCAGCAATCTGCTGAATTGACATACTTTAGAATGATTACTCTTTATTTTCCAGCTGTTTTTAGGATGAAATGTTTTTCTATTTGGTTCTGCAGTTTCATCACAATGTGTTGAAGTGTCTTGGGATTTTGCTTGGGATTCACTGGGATTCCAAGATCTGGTGTCTCAAATATTCTCAGTCATTATCCTTATTACATCTTTCCCATTCTGTTACCTTCTTTTTATATTTCAATTGGACATGTATTATACATTTTCATCATGTTCTGTGTCTCTTGACCTTTATTTCATCATTCAGTCTTTCTCCTTGTCTTGGGGCCACTTATTCAGATATATCCTAGTTTATTAATTCTCTCTGATATTTAATGCACCCTCTGAATTTTTAGTTGTTTTTTTATTTTTTGAAGTTATCATTTTTATCTTTCATATCTGCTTAGTCTTTTTATCATGTCAGATTTCCTGCTTATATTCTGGGGTTTTATTTCTTTAACTATGTTAAGTATAGTTAGTATCCTAATTTTGGTATTTTTAAATTTTCTACTTGTTTCTCTTTGTTCTAATGGTATTTTGTTTCTCTGGGTATTTTTAATTTCAACTATGAGTTGCTTATTTTCTTTGAAAAAATTTTTCATAGCATTTATTTTAAGGTCAGAAAAACAGAACCAACTGAGACCATTTCAAATTGAATTATCTCCTTGAGATTTTTTTTTTTCTTTTAAAAGGTAAAGGCAGTGTGACTTTGAGTCACAAACCCATCTGAAGCCAGCTTATGGTTACATCTCAAGATTTTTTTTTCTTCCATTTTACTTAGTGCCAAACAAAAGAAAATATTTCTTTGTACCCATTTGTGCAATAAGATTTATTTCTCATTCACTGTCATCCTTGAAGGTATAGCCCTTTGTAGTCACTCATGGGTGAATACAGGATCCTACATCCCATTTCTGGGGCTCCTGTCAAAGCCAAAGCTCAACGTCTCCAGGATTTGGGAGAAACTTTTAGGTGAGAGTGAGCTTGGTACTCATTGGTCTCTGATGTTCCTGCTTTCCCTTTGTTTAGTATCTATAGATTACTTTCTTTTGTATCTATACAAATATTTTATTCAGTATATTGTTTTATTAAGGAGTACCATTTTACTGAAAATAGAAGCCCTGGTTCTATAAATTCAAGGTTAAACTCCCCTGCTTCCCTTGGGTTTAAAATGAGGTGAAAAATCCCAGAAAAAGAGAAAGGAAGAAAGAAGTCAGTACATTTAGTACTTGTTAGTTTGTAACTCTATGTAGTTAAATGGTGGGGATATCAGCACCATTCCCCTCAACTCCTGGGTAGGAGCTGCAACAATGGTGGGAGGAAAAAGAAGAAAGAGCAGTGAATGTGTTCTTAGACATGTGAGATGACTTTTCATCTTTCATTTCTTATTTATATCACATGGAAAATTGATGAGTTATTTTCTAATATTAAAGAGAAAACTTTGATCTTGTTTACTATTAGAACTGGGCAAGATGCAGAATTTCTTAGAACTAATGTATTTATTATATAGGAAAATGTTAGTATTGAATAAATGGTATTTTATGTTCTATGAATGCAGTAACTAGTAAGTAATGTATTAAAAAGAATAACTTATTAAATTTAGAAATAAAACTAACTTTAAGAAAATTAAATCTATTAATAACAGGGCTTAGAACTGAGAAAGTGTATTTCAAAACATTTTAAATGAAAAGTATACTGGTAAAGGGATGCTCTTGGAGGGTCATTCTATTTTTGGAAGATAATTTTGGAAGATATTTTTGGAAGGTAATTCTAATTTTGGAAGAGAGTGGAGCAAAAAGCATGTTTAACCCAGCTGGTCTGTAGTTAATTTAAGGTGGAGTAATAGATCAGCTGTGCCAAGAGGACAGAATTTTTTAAGGCAGATCAAAGAAAGGTCACAATAGCGTGAATGCTGGAGTCAATGAAACCAAGATGGGAGACTCCATGAAGACAGGACTACTGGCCAGATATCAGGAGGGTCAGGACACTGATGAAAAGCAGTGCAGAACTGCAGTGGTAATGGGTATGGATGGTATGTGCTTTATATGCTTCAAAGACTGAACTGATGGGTCGGGATAATGAGAAGTTTCAAAACTGATACTTGGGGCCATGGTATATGATTCTCCAACTCTGGATACACTGGAATGAGAGTGAATTCAGTGTGGAAAAAATCAGAAGGGGCATCCTCATGAGGGAGTCAAGAGAAAATTTGTCTATTAGAATGTTTTGCTTACCCTTTTGTTAAATGATTAAATCTTTGTTCATTTTACAAAGGCAGAAGCAGCAACAATGGGATATATAGAAGGCCTTCTAGAGAGGATTTTTGCACTAAAAATGAAGAACAAGGGAATAGGCAAGAAGGTTTTGTTTCCACAGACAGATAGGGAAGTTGTCTACGCAACAACAGGAAACGGAAACATTCCTGCTGCTGTGCAAGATGATTTAAACTAGGATTTAGGGTTGAGGTGCTGTAGAACAGTCTAGGTTGGTCTTAAATCCACTGGTCTTTCCTAAGTAAGCTCCACACAGGTAATATCAAGCTGAATGAAGGCTGGTAGGCTGCTAAACTGTTATCTTAATTTCAAGTTCTTCCAAACCTAGGTATATCCCTGGGGCTTTTCAGCTATCAGTTAAAAAACAAAGCAAACAAACAAAAAACCTTGGTGGAATATACTTAGCAGAATAAAAAAAATAGGTACTAATACTTATACCAACATAAGGAATAATAAAGAAAAAGAATAAATAAGACATTAGAAGCTTAAGCATCACCCATTTTTTTCCATGTGACTGACTTGCTATGCAACTTGATTTTGTCAGGTAGTAGTTAGGGAACTAGCACAAGTCATGACTTGATTCCTTACCTTGGCATCTACTTATATTTAGGTTTTCACCTTTTTAAAGGAATAATGAGGTTTGCTTTCTTTGTTCTCTTCCTTACAGTTCCACTTAGTTTCTAAGGACCAGAATCAGGAAATGGCATGATGGAAAAATAAACACAAGTAGTGCTATACCCCTTCTTCTCTACTAGCAGCACTCAGAACAGGATTGCAAAACCTCATTAGATTTGCAAAACATGGTAAGAAAAATAAACACCTGGAGATCTTAATTTGTAAGTCCTGGTTATGCTCTCTGAAAATCTATCCTTTATGAAATACAAGGGCAGCACTGAAACACAAAGCTAAACGGGAAGATGGCATACTGCTTCTCCATCATAGAAAATAAACCTCAGCAATATTTAAGTGAAATAGTCCAGTGGCATAAAATTAAACAGAAACACACCAAATAGTGTCAGAAACCTACCATCAAAAATCAAAAAAGCAGAACAATCATCAAGTTCCCTTGATGATGAATATTTATTTTAAAAATTAACTGTAAGCTAACAGGTTGGTGAGGAAAGAGGAAATAGTTGTGGAATTTTTTTTTCACATTTTGTTTTTCATCTTTTCATTAATGTAATGGATTTCAACAGTAGTGAGCCTGAAAAAATTACAATGGAAGTTACCTGAATTAAGGCCCTCAGGCTAATATTATAATGCCATTTTAAAAAAGTATGATGAAGAGAAAGTCATAGTATAAAAGCTATCCTGTCTTACTAATTTGGTTAACAAAATATGATAGAATGTTTTAATATGTTCTTCTGTGTCTTAAGAGTTTAGAATAACTGAAAAAATATAATTCCTGCTAGAATAATAAGTTGGAAGCCATGGACTGATTGACATCTAGACTGGGACTGACCCAGGAATCGCATGGTATTTGGATAGTACTGGGCCATCAGGTATGAGGAGTTCATTTTTTGAATTCAGGCCTCTCTTAAGAGGTATGAATATATTCATTTATTTTATTTTATTTTATTATTATTTTTTAAGATTTTATTTTTATTTATTTATTTGTCAGAGAGAGAGGGAGAGAGAGCGAACGAGCACAGGCAGACAGAGTGGCAGGCAGAGGCAGAGGGAGAAGCAGGCTCCCTGCCGAGCAAGGAGCCCGATGCGGGACTCGATCCCAGGATGCTGGGATCATGACCTGAGCCGAAGGCAGCCGCCCAACGAACTGAGCCACCCACGCGTCCCTATATTCATTTATTTTAATGATTAACTTCTTTCTAGAGAATGTTAGAGTTTTGTGTCTATATCTAGGAAAGGCCAGGCAGGTCCTTAACTGAGAAGAGAGGGCAAGAAACTAATGAGAGTTTGAGTAGGTCATGGTTGATGGAGTAGCTTGTGCTAGACCAGCCCTCTCACACACAAGAAATTAAACTTCAGATAAAATATTAAAAATTATCTAAAGGCAATGGAGAATAACCAAAAGCATGCAGAAACTCAAGAAGAACTAGTAGGAGGGGAAACATATTTTTAACATCTTTTCAACTTAAGGCAGACCCAGTGCCACTAAGAATAATTAAAACTCATATAGAAAGCTTAAGTCATTACTAGTTGAGGAATCAGAGTACAGAGTTCAGAGTGACCAGAATCTGGAAAGTGAGAAAGAAATCCTGAAGAGAAGAGAGCCACAGAAGATATTAGCCACACTGCCCAAATCTCTCACTGATCTCTGAACTCCATATCCTTGGGACTGACTTCAAGAAACCCAGCTAAAACAAAAAGAATTGAACAGATATTTCAGCTGTTGCCCACCATAAGGGAGAAAGAATTTGGAGCTTCAGATCAACCAATTAACTACCTACTAAACATAAAAAATCACATCACTCTTCAGAACAACAACATAGAATGCACAGTTTCTACAATGTTTTATTCACAATGTCTATGAAATAATCTCATCAGATATATGAAGAAACATATTCAAAGGACCATCAGTGGAGACAGACTTTAAGATGACCCAGATGTTGGAATCAGTAGACAAGAATTTTTAAGAAGCTATTATATAACTCTACCCCAAAACAAAAAAATAAATGGATAGAAAAGCAGTAAATGGATATGAAATTTCAGCAGAAATAGAATCTATTAACAACAATAGGATCAAAGAGTCTAGAAATGAAAAGTAATGTCTTGAGATTTAAAAATCACCAGATGTGTGTAACAGCAATTTGGAGAGGGTAACAAAAGTGAGTCCGTAAACTTGAAGATAAGAACAACTGAAATGATCTGAAATGTGAGCAGTCAAAAAAATACAGGTGTAGGGAGCTTTTTCTTTGGTTATTGTTTTTTTATCATATATAAAGCCTTTTTGACATGGCTACTGGACTGTTAAATCAGAGGAATGCTTGACCAGAATCCATCTTGACTTTGACAGTGCTTTAAACAAAGTTTCACGACATCCTTTTGTATATGAAGAAAAATGTGGACCAGATGACAATATTTAGATATATTCTTGACTTCTGTCACTCTGCCAGATTACCTTCAGTGCTGTAATGAGGGTTGGAGTCAAGTGTAATGATAGAAATTGGGAAGGAACACTTATCTATTACCTGCGATTTTTCTTGCTCTCCTCCTTCAGTAGCACATAAACTCCCAAAAGGGCAGGCAGTCTATATTTTTAATCTGTATCTTCCCAATTATCGGGACCTGAAATTAGTTTTGCTCTCTGAAAAGGACAAGACCTGGGTGAGCTTGAGGGTGAGCATGGTGACAGGGAATCCAAGAATACACTATATTCTGAAATTGAGGCAGATAGAATGCTTGTTCCAGGGAAATCAGTCAGCTGGCAGATGGTCTCAGGTACCGATCTAGTGTTGGAGGTAAGACTTCAATCTCTTGAGGATAGTATATTCTATATAGTATATTCTCAAAGTATATTTCAGATCACTTGCTTCAGAATTACATGGAGTGCTAGTTAAAATGTCAATTCTAGGACACAATCCTAGACTTGCCAGCTGGCATCTTTATGGATGGTTCTTGAAAATCTACAGGTACCTCAGGTGATTCTTACATATATAAATTTGAACTACTATTTATTTTTAGGGCCTGGGGGCTGACAAAAGCAAGAAACAGACTAAGTCCAAGGGCAGGTGTCAGAACCTTGGCAGTTACCATCTTGGGCTGGAAAATTTTTTCTTATGTGGGCTGCTGTCCTGTGCCTTGTGGGATGGTAAACAGCATTCCCAGTCTCTAACCCTAGATGCCAGTAGTACCCCCTCTCTCAGCTGTGACAACCAAAAATGTCTCCAGACATTGTGCAATGCCCCTGAGAGGCACACTGGTCCCTGGTTGAGTACCATTGCTTTCAGGTATCCAAGTAGTAAGCATGTTCCTAGCCTAAGGATCAGAGGAAGAAGAACACAAGATTGGGGGCTGGGGGCGGGGGGAGAGTAACCAGCTACTGAACTGGAATGTCAATTTAGGATTAGATTTACAAATCTTATAAAGGAGCAAGAGCTCCTTTATAAGGTGGGTACTGGTAGCTTACCTTACTTGCTGGAGAGTGGCTGTCTAACTCCAGAGCTAGTGACCCATGGAATACAACGGCTGAGAACTAGACAGGTCTAGCACTTAGGCCAGGTCTCAATCCTGGCTGTGCATCATCCATGGGGAATCATAAAAACATAGAGATGCATCAGCCAGACTCAGTCCTTCTGAAGCAGAATTCCCAAGGGTGAAGCCCAGGCATCTGATACACAAGTTGCATTCTGGAACACTCATAGGGTCAGGTGACATCTGGAAACTGTGTCCAGGAATTCAGAGAGACATAGGCTAGGAATAAAAGTGTCTCAGCATAGCAGACCTCAGCAACGTATAGTATCTGAACCTCTTTAATAGCTCCATTCTCATCCTATCCTGTCTCTACGTAGGGAATTTTCCCAATTTTCTTCTTATTCTCTGTTTAGAGCCTACCTCTCTTTTGTAATATTTCTTATTCCCATCCTACTGCCTAATACCTGATTTCTTTCTCTTTTCCCACCCACTTCGTTTGATATCTGTTTGGCTTGTGTGATTTGGACAATATTTAGGAGGCAGAATCAAAGCCTTGTTGACTGGATTGGGAGCTTCTAACTTCCTTTTAAAGGTCCTAATTAAGCATCAGTGGTATAAAGTAATATAAAGTAAGACTATAAAGCAATAAGAGATTCCATAAGCTGCACAAGAAACACAAGGTTCACAGAGTATCATCTTTTGCTTTATGACAGAAAACCTAGAAAAGAGAAAAGATTCTATGGCATGTTCAGTGTGTAGTCTGTTTCAATTCCATGTGAAACACTACAGTTAATTAAAAAGTACACCCATAGGGACTCTTGATTAAATTTGATTAATCTTGTTTAAACTAGCTCTAGTTCAGCAATAATTCCGTAATAGCCCAAGAGCTCTGTAAAAACACTTCCACTGATTATTTTATTCAGAAAAAACAAATAGGAGAAGAAAGAAACACAATTCTGGTCATTTGCAGTATCTATCTGCTTTCAATTTGGCTCTCCTGTTTAAACAAAGACAAATGATAAAAATTATGTAACACATGCCACATATAGTCAACTACTAAATATATACGCACACTCAGAAATTGTGTTTTCATTTTTGGTTATTGCCATACTACTTATAGTAAAATAATTTAATTAAAATTAACTTTTCAATATTGTTTCGTGCTAAATACATTCTACTCTTATGAAAGTCTTTCATAATCTTTAAGAAATGTTGCCTAAGAGCTTTTTCAATCCACAATAGCAAATTTAATTGCCTCTGAATTTAAGCATGTCTTCAACTTCTATTTAACAGGATGGCAATGTTCTATTTTCATGAATGATAAAAGTTAACAAGACATACAACTTATTTCTTTTGTGTCTATATCCTGATTTTTTTTTTTTTTAACATCGTATTCTTGATTTCTTAAAACTAAATACATGCTTTGTTCAGCAGGGAAAATTCTTATATCACTTACTAACTTCTGGTAACAAGTCGATCAACTAATTAAGAAGAAATATGATGAAGCATTATCTTTATCAGTAGTGTGAAGAAATGTTTTAGGACTAATTTTGCAACATAGGACTTGAAGGAGTGGCAGATTACCGAATTCTTTTTCAATCTGGCACTTATTTATGGTTGTAAACTTACAGCTAAACCTCTCTACCCATTTTTTAATGTTATAAATCTAAGATATCACTTACCTAAATAAGAATAGTATTAGATAAATATTAACAATGTGCTATGATAAATATACTGCACACTGCTAGATTCAACTTAATGAAAATGCTTCAATTTTATTTCATTTTATACTTAGTAATTTTTAAACTGATCTGTTTTTATCTCATTTTTAGGAACCTGTACTATTCTACTAGAACCCACTGAGTTTTGAAATTAAACTACATCTTTCTAGCCCTTTTAATAGTTATAAAAAGATGATGTTAAATAAATTTATAAAGGGGTTTCAGTTAAACCTGAATGTCTTATAACCAAATATGTAAGTTTTTGGAATTTGGCTATTAGTATTGTTTCCTGGGTGATCTTTTCCTAGACTTATGATGTCCTTTTTAGGTAATATTACTATGTTCATAAATTAGGAGACAAAAATTTAGGAACTGTAATATTTGAAAAAGAACACTGATTATATATATGCCATTTCTATTGGATACTGAAAATAGCAGGAAATAAGTAAAAATACACCTACCTGTCCAGAAGTGTTTCATGCAAAAATCCATCTTTCCGGGCCTTTTTGAGAATTTTACTGTCTTCTTTACTTATTTTAAGTTTGTGGTCCTGGAAGCTCTGAAATTTCTTTCTGTTAAGAAAATACCTTTCTTGAAAATCATCTCAAACTTTGATTATACATGTTTACTCATGAATTTACAAATATTTTTCAAGTTTTTCATTTATTTAAAAAAAACCAAAACTATTGTATTTCTTTAAAAACACAGAGCTTTTCAACTGCAGAGATGACCTTGGTGTTCCTCCATGAAGAGGGCAGTTGTTTGGGCAGCAAACTACAAAGCCCCAGTTCCACTAAGGCATGTTGGCTGGAGTCCCTGAATCCTGCCTATGGAACAACATTTGGTTGGCATTATGTACTGATATGCTATAGTCATTCTATTAATGAATAGGGAGAAAAGACTAACCCAAGTGACTTTAGCTTTGAAAGTTGGCAGGGTAATTAGGAAAATTGAAGCTCTGTGAAAAGAAAAGCATTCAGCTTTGTTCTTTGTTCTAGAGTCTATTTTATGCTGCCTCTTGTCCTTCAGATATTTTATTTTACGTGTCTTGAGGAGTACTTCGTTGCCAAATCTGTAAGGTCTAAAAGGAAAAGAATACATACACATAATTGATTTCACACTGTTTAACATTTCCTTTGTCTTCTTCTGGAATATCATCTTTTTTCTTAGTTTCTCTTTCAGCACAGGATCTAATCTGGACAACAGAGATGAGAACCCAACAGGTTACACATCTATCTTCCCTCTTCCCCACTTTACTTATTTCCTAAGAACCCTGCAGGTGATTTCTTATGCAAATGAAGAAAACAACTTAGCAATCAAATTCAGAAAAAGACAGGTTCTAGATATGTTTTTATTTATATATGTATAATTTATATAAATAATCGGTTATGTTTCTCTAGAGCTTTTGCAATACTACTTTTGGCAGGAGGTGATGTGTCTTGATAGGCTATAAAGGTGCATGGCTGATCCAGATTAGCAGAGCCTATGAAGTAAAATGCAAGGTAGAAGGAGTTCTGGATTATCACTGCTCAGAGCTTCCAGGTACTTGACTAACCAAACAGACCCTGGGAAATGTGACAGATACTTCATATAAAAACAGTTATAATTAAACACACCACAGTTTTTTTTCCCGTAAAAGTACAAAATTCTGCACTTTATTTATTTGCATTGTCTTCAAAAATCATACTTTTAGGTAAGTGAGAAATCCACTAGCATTTTTCTAATGACCTGTTTCCTGAGAAGCAGTATGGTATGGAGTGTCAGTGTAGTTTCCAGTCAGTTTGGCCTGGGTACACATCCTGTCTCTCTATCTGATCTAGCTGTGTGAGTTTCATGACTGACTACAGCAGGTGAGGATATAAGAAGGCTTTAAGGCTCTCTCCTCATTGGTAAAGTTAAGATAATAGGTACCTCACAGAAATTAAAGAAGATTCAAGAAGACAGTGCAGGAGTCACATTCAGCAGAGTACCTGCAGCTACTGGCTTCTGTTTTGGTTTGTGGTTTGGTTTTTTTTAATGTAATTATAATTACATAATTACCTTATAATTCTGTTTTGGGGACTTTTTCCTCAGATATACTTGTACACCTACAGAATGATGCATATCCAAAGTTTTGTGTTACAGCACTGGTTCTAAGAGCAAAAGGCTGGAAGTAACCTAAATTAGCATATGAGGAACTGACTAAATAAATTAGGGCATATCCCTAAAATGGAGTATTATGTAGCTATTAAAAAAGAGAAAATTTTCTACATAATTATTGATAAGGGAAAATTTCCAAGATAAAAACATTACGGAAAAAAAGAAAATCAAGGGCTAAAGGAGTATATGCAGGAGCCTAACTTTATTTTAAAAAAGTAGAAAATTACATACATATATTTTTATTAAGAACTGGTAGGCTAGAGAAGGATGGGAGTCATGTCTTTATATGCTTGTATTTTTAAAATTTTGAACCATGTGAACATATCTATTTTAAAATGCAAGCAAGCAAAAAAAAAAGAAAAGAAAAAGAAAATAGAGTCCTAAAAAGCATGTGGAACTACTCAGAAAAAGGTACTAATATATGGAGGTAAGATATAATTTCTCTAACATATGGTACAAATAAGCCATCAGTTATAGGATTTATAATTAAGCTTTTTATAATAAAGCTTATTTGGAGCATAGGATAAAAAACTACCCACTACATCTTTAAAGTAATAGCAAATGACTACTGAACATTATTAAGAGATGGTCACATCATATATGTGACATGTATTAGTCTATAGAAAAATTAAGAAGAAAGCAATTTATAAAAAAGAACAAAAAATGTCATGATTACCTTTATCATTTCTTCTTCTCCTGCTGTTTTACTCTTTGCTTCTATATCACCTGCTTCATTGCATCTAATAAAGCAGCTGTTTGAAGCCAATAAAGCCATTTTCCCCTATATAAAAAATAACAAAAAAGTTACAAGACTACTGCAAAAGAATTCTTAAGTCTTGAGAATGAAATGAATCCTGCCCCTTAGCCCCAA
>RCUC01045143.1:0-13874 GCA_003697995.1 Taxidea taxus jeffersonii | reverse complement strand
CCCCAAACTGCAAAGGTGTGGCACGGTGCTCCACTGCAGGTGGAGAGTGGAAGATTAAGGAGAAAGTCAAGTGGATTGAAATCCGCAATAAAGCCACCATTCTCCAATACTAAATGTACTTGAAATTTATTCCCCTGCATCTGTAGGTAAATGTCCTTCTGTTCTTGAAACAATAAATCCCCATAAACTTCCCGTAAAGTTTTGCCGAGGTGAAATGTGAGATTGGTTCCACCAGAATCCATTCAGTGCTTTGTTTGCACACCTTCCGATCTGAATTTTAAAGCCGCTGTTTTTCCTCCAGAGCCCTGGGACTGAGAAAAGGTCAGAATGCAACACGTTTCAAAGCTGCCGCGCCCTGGGTGGCTGCCAGACTGCTGGAAATAATTGCTTTCGAAACCCAGATTCTGCCACCGTCTACATGGTCTCGAATTAGCCTCGCCTCCGGCACCGTGCCGTGGGAGTGAAGCTGTGACTGTAGCTTTCTGTTATATTCCAAAGTCGCTTTTAGAAACATTGAGATTCCCAAATGGTTCAATTCTGACCAGGCAGCCTTTGCTTTCAGTAACCCCAACGGCGAGACTGGGACCCAAGCCTCTATTTTACAACTTGAAATCTTGACGTGGAGGTTGGGAAGTCCGATCACAAAGTGACATGTTGCACTGAATGGCGTTGCCGTAATCTCGGTGATATTTCATTAGCCGGGTGCGTACTTCTGCCCCACGGTATGTTCAATAAACGGAGGGTGAGGGCGCCTGGGGGGCTCAGTCGGTTAAGCGTCTGCCTTCGGCTCAGGTCACGATCCCAGGGTCCTGGGATCGAGTCCCACATCAGGCTCTCTGCTCAGCAGGGAGCCTGCTTCTCCCTCTCCCTCTGCCTGCTGCTCCCCCTGCCTGTGCTGTCTCCCCCTCTCTGCCAAATACATAAATAATATCTTAAAAAAAAAACAGAGATGGAGGCCCTGCTTTTTGGGGTTGTTTCAGCACCTCCTCATTCAGAGCTGACCTCCTTGGTGGCCAGGCAGGCCCGCCTAGCAGCCTGCAGCGCTGTCCAGCCATGCTCAGCTGCAGCTCCTGGGGGCTCGCCCGCCATGCCAGGAGTCTCAGCAGCTGGTCGCCCACCGCTCCAGCGGTCTGTCCCACCCTCATACAAATTCCCGGATCCCTTTGAAGTAAAACGGTTCTGAATCAACATAGTGGATGCCATCGCACTCACTTATCATTTGTCCTGATTCTGTGACACAACGTTATCAACTGCCTGCGGGTCCCACAGGGTCCCAGACCAGTGGGCATCCTTGGCAATCAACTTGAATCCCATTCTACAGTCCTTAACCCGGGGGCGATCAGGGCCAAAGCTGTGTCAGTACGCCCCGCTCCGCACCGCCGAAACGAGGGATCGCAGCCGCAAGCGGAATCGTGCCTTCAGTGTGTTCTTTTTATCCTGAAAGTCTGAACATCTCTTTCGGCTTTGATGCATTATTTATTTTTACACAGGAAATTATTTTCACTTAGCCACTGAAAGGAATTTGTTTTCAGGCTCTCTTTCAACTGTCTTCCCTTTTTCTTGAGTATTTACGAGTTGTTAAGAAACGGCAGCACGTTATGCATAAATCCAGGCCAACTCTCTCACCCTTGCACACACAGGAATCTGTCACTTTTCTATGATTAATAATAAATAGAGGCCAAAAGAGGTGTTTTTGCCTTTTAGAGTGCTTCGGTGTTTCAAACTGCTTCTGTATGACGCCCATTGCTTTCCGTCCTTACAACAGCCCTGTGACAAAGGAATTATGTTTCTAATTTAC
Source organism: Taxidea taxus jeffersonii (assembly GCA_003697995.1). Classification (NCBI taxonomy): domain Eukaryota; kingdom Metazoa; phylum Chordata; class Mammalia; order Carnivora; family Mustelidae; genus Taxidea; species Taxidea taxus. Next base: position 12,076 of record RCUC01045143.1, on the reverse strand, counting down.
GAATACAGAAACTGAGGTTTTAAAAGCTAGCAGTCCCGTTTCCCCACCACATCTTTGCACCGCAGTCTGTTTTACTGATCCAGGTCCTGGAGCCGGTTTGGGGTCGGGGGGACCGTGTTAGTTTTCAGTAGGAAACGACAGCACCTATGAATCGGACGTGGGAATCTTTCTATTTCCTGTAATGAAAAGAGCACAAAAAGGAAACCTTGATTTGTGTAACATAATTGTGTGGCTCCCATCCATCCATTACTCCGCCATGCAGGGCCGTTTGCCGTGTTCACACCCACCATTCTGCCGAAATGGCCGGCTTTCCTCCACATTTTACTCACCTAATGGATTTTATATAAAATCTGTTTTTCTATGGCTGTGGGGCCCTGGGGGGTCGGTAGTCTATCAATACGTGAGGGCTGCCTCACATTACAGCGCCCCTGCTCTGTGCGGTGGCCGAGTAGGGCTGAACAAGCACAGGCTCTTACATCTGTGCTGTGACCCTGCTTCCTTGCAACAGCTGTGCTGTGACCCTGCTTCCTTGCAACAGGGCCCGTGATAAAACGGGAACCGAATGGTAGGAAGGCATGAATTACAAATGTAGGGAGAGAGAAAAAGACAAGAGGAAGTAGATAGCAAAAGGAGACATAGTAAAGACAGGTGACACCCACGGGTCTGGCTGCCCACAGGACCATCAGTGGCCACCGTGAGTGCATGCTAAAGGCCTGTGTTCTAGAAGAGGGCCTGTGTGTCAGGTCTCTGAGAAGGGAAATGTTGAATATGCCTAAAAGTCCAGGTAAATAATGCAAAAAACAAAACAAAACAAACAAACAAACAAAAAACCACCCGTCCAAATGGTCTAAATAATTCTTCGATTCAGAAAGATTCAGAAGGTAGATTTTGCAGATGGTCACCAAGGAGTGGTAAGAACTAGTAGTGGGATTATCAACAGTTCAGATCTTTTTTAAGAACATTTTTTTTTTAATTCCTGGGGAAACGCAAGTGAAACAAATCTGCGTGAGGCTACATATGACAGGTAGAAAGAAATAGAAGATATAATCTCTGCTCTCTGAAGTTTATAGCCTCTCAGAAGAGAGGAAGCCATGAAAGTAATTGTAACAACGCAGTACGTTAAGCGCAATTGTAACAACGCAGTACGTTAAGCGCAAAGGTAGATACAAGATGTCATCTGAGCACAGGGGAAATGTGCTGGGCCCTGCAGGGGAGGGGTCAGCAGGCCAACTGGAGAGGTGGCCCCTGAACTGGACCTTAATGGGAGAGAAGGAATTAAGCCAGATGCAGCATGTGAGCAGGGAGGGCCGGGAAGGGGAGACTGGAGAGGACAGCCTCCAGGAAGAGGAAGCCATGCAAATAGTGACAGGGAGTCCACACCCAGCATTGTGCGTGGTGGGAAGTCACGTGGCCGCGTGTGGCCGAGCACGTGCTCCGAGCTACGGGGGAGGGGGAGAGGAGGCTGGAGAAGTAGGCCGACGCCTGGTGTGCCACATCCGGGAGTTCGAGGGGTATTGCACAGGCATTTGGAACCAGGAGAGGTTTTACTCCTGAGAGTGGGACTGTCAGCTGTGCATTTTGACATGATTCCTCTGCTGGCTGTGGAAGGACCGGATTCAAGATACTGGAAGCAGAACCTGAAGTTAGTGCGTCGCCCAGGCCGGAGGGGGGGCCTGCGCCCTGGCATCAGAAGGAACAGAGAGGAGGGGACCTACCTGTAGAGCCTTTCCCACGTGCGGTTATCAGGCCTGGGGTGCGGGGTGGGGGGTGGCCAATGAGTCTCATGTTTCTGGCTTGAGTGGCAGATGGGAACAGCTCCGAAGGGGAGACTACTGCAGAGTTAATTTAGAAGAAATATATATTCACTTTCAGTCTTTTAGAGTTTGAGGTACTTGTAGGTCAAAGCAAAGCTGCCCGGTAAGAAACCCATATGTTAATCTTGAACTCAGGGTAGCGATCTGTGTGCATAAATTTCAGAATCACTGATTTGTGGTTAGTGCTTGGAATCACAAAAGGGAGTGACATCACATCGCTCAGGAAGAGAAAGAAAAGCAGATTTATTCCTGGGACTGCTATGCAAGCATTGAAAATTAGGCAGTCTCTGGAGCAGCCCTCCCATGGCCACTCCTGCGTACTACATTACTTGTTAAGTATTTTTAATTGCAACCTGCATGTAGTGATATAAATTTGTCCTACAGCCTCCAGATGCAACGGTCTTCTTTTTGCTAAAGCAAACAGATCTTTGTCCAATCCTTTGTTCACCAGGGTAGAAGACATTCAGGCTTGCTATTGCCTCCTTCCTTGGAATCGATCACCCAGAAATCTTTAGAATTTACCCAAGACAGAAGTTTGAATGAAGAGCAGAGAAGACAGATATTTCCAGTACAAACCTAGTTATTCATTTCTCCACTTCTGATTAATATTTTTTACCTTTGCATCCCATTATATTTATGATGACTAGTGAAACTAATTAGGCGTAACTACTAGTCCCAATAAGGAAAGTTTGAGGAAATTTAGGGATCTAACGTGGAGACTTTGGACAGTGTTAGACCAGCTCCCCATCTCCAAATATCTGACAATATACAACTGTTTTGAGCATACAAACTAAAATAAAATTATCTCTCTAGTACCACTGTGTTTATATGCACCACTGACAGAGTCAACATGTGAGTTTGCATGACTGATCAGGAGCAAGTCTGTTTCATCACCCCCGCCCCCATAACCAGGCTACTGGTCAGCTCATAGTAGGTGCAGAAAGCATCGTGACCTCCAGCGTTTCACTATTACATTCTCTTTCTCTGTGGGACCCCGACCCCATTCTTGCCCACAGGAACCAAATCCCAGAGAGACACAGGGTGAAAGATTTATTACATTGTTGACCCCGCCCACAGGCCCTGTGGGTTGTAGCTACAGAAAGGCTTGCTGGCGAAGGTGACAACTTGTAAGTTAATGACATTTTAACTTGGAGCCCTTCATTTTGAAGTTGAGTTTGCCCTATAAAATCAGGCTGGGAGCTGAACAAAGCTACTTTTACCTCTCCTGACTGTACAAAATGGTTTAATTAAGGAAGTCATTTTTTTTTCTACCCATAAGGACACCTCTACAAATAGATTCAAATCTACATGCAAATGAAGCCATCTGGCTTATTGTTGTAAATAGCACCCAGCCCCTGGTAAACAATAGAAGGCTCATGGCATAACATAAAGAATACCCAAATTTCTAACCTTGGGGTTAGATTTGAAAATTGCTTGCCACTTAAAGCAAAAACTATAGCTACGCTTCTCAGTGTGGTCCCAGGACTGCGCCATTGGATGGCTCCGAGGAAATTGCTAGACCTGACAGCCATTGGCATACAGACCACACCGGCAGCCATGGCCTCACCAAACCAGAGCCCACGACTGGAGAGCCCACGTGCAGTCTCCTCCACGTTGGCCAAATGCCGAGTCTCTCTTTTCCTAGTTACCCGTCTTCTCACTGAGGAGGGGAAAGAATGCCTGCTGGTCTCTTGGGCATACCTTTGTTCAAATGAGACTATCTATGGATTATCTGCTTTCTTAGATGCTCTGCCATTCCTTTGTTCATCTGATTTCTGTTCAATAGTGCTCTACAAAACGATAAACCACATTACCAAGGCTCAAGGTGACTCGCATCTGTGTGTCCTAAAGGAATTTTTTTAAGGCAGTAAGGAGACGAAGAAACAGGGAGCACACAGTTTTGAGAGCCAGCAAGTGGGGTGCAGAACGGTGAGAAGAGAATGGACCGAAAGGGCAGACATGGGTATGAGTCTGAGATGAGCCTCCTGGCTAGAGAAGTCAGAATCAGAGGTTGTCTCAGTGTAGCTGGGGGTGGTTTGGTGCTCTCCCTTAAAGAATTCACCCCCCCCGGGGTAAGGAAGACTCAGGCGAGGCCTCAGAGTTTGCTGACAAGCTCTGTACCTGTTTAAGGAATGGAAGCACCCTTCCCATCCTCCCACGTTCCTTAGCCAAGCTCTCAGACAGTGACTGCATGTGACACCAGAGCCATCAGTCATCCTAATTAACGTGTTCTTGGTAGCTATAACAGTAGCAATAACGTGTTGAATGCTTCGGTTGTGCTGCTGAAACCATTTCTTCTGTGATTATCTTCTGCGATTCTCAACACCCAATAAGAGAGTTTCCATTGTTATTCCACTGTACAAATGAGGAAACCGAGATCCAGGAAGATCAAGAACCCGGTCCCAAGTCACCCAGAGGGAGTGGGTGACAGAGCCAGACTCTGACTCTGGGGCCTATGTGTGGACCAGCACGGGGTGGCATCACCAAGTGACAAACCAGAACAGCCCCGTGAGATCCCTTACTGTCACCCCCCCACCTTCGCAGCACTCCCCACCACCCCCATCACAGGGGACCTCCAGCCCGTCACACGCTTAGGAGCTCCCTCCCTTCCTTCAGCAAACTCCAACAGGTTCAGGAATGGGAGTGGGCAGAAGGCCCCGTGGGGGTTAGGCTCACAGAGGACGGGTTGGAAGTCTGTATGGCATCAGCCACACCCCGGGGTCACGTTCTCCAACCACACCAGTGGCTGTCCTGTTCTACCCAAGCAGGAGGTGAGAGGTTTATGCTCCAGACAGCAGGCACCAATGGAAAAAGAGACGAAACTCCTCCATTAAAACAGAAGAAAGACATGGAAATCTACTATGAACCCCTTCCCCTCCTTCTTCTGAGCAGTACACTGACTACCACATATATATTCCTCATGAGAAAGTTGGAAGATTCTTCTCTCAAGAAATCACATGATCTATGTCCATATAAAGGTCACAGAGACTGACACGTGGGGACCCTTTGATGAGATGGGGAGCTCTCCACATTGTAGTAAAACCCAGTCGTCAATAAACCCACCACCACCCCAAGATCCACGCACTCACGGGTCCAGTCCACTCGCTAGTACTTCACTGGGCCGTATGAATGGAAAGGCAAGACTCACCAACCATTGAAGGTGATGTCAGGGACATCGTGAAAGGAGGAGTTCAGCTAACGACAGAGCAGGGAAGGGAATCTCAGAAGAAACAAATAATGCAGAAAGCAGAAGAAAAGTTTTTAAAATGAAATTAATTTTCTTAGACAAGAAAAAACATTGCATCAAAAACTAATAACAACAGCAATAATAATAACAAACAACCTAGAAGAGAGTGCTATAGAAAGGGGGGCTATCTGAGAATAAGAAATAATACTTGGAGATTACAGATGTAATTGCTGAAATAAAAACACAATAGCAATGTTGAAAATAAAGCTGAAGGAACTTTCAACAAAGCAGAGCACAAAGAACAAAGATCTGAATTAGGAATGCAAAGAAGTAAGAGAAATAAAGATAAATATAAAACTAGTAGGTATGTGAGAAGGAGGATTGGAAAAATGAAAGTCCCAGGCCTGATGTGGGGAAGAGATCCATACCAAGGCAGCCGTATGAAGTTTCATTTAAGGGAGTGAAATATCCTGACAGTTTCCAGAGAGAAAAAGGTACAAATCATGTAGGAGAGGAAAAAGTTTTCCTCATTCCTCTTAGGGTTCCTGGCTGGATCTAAAAATTAAACTGACAAAGACACATTAACAGGAGAAAAGCATACAGATTTATTTAAAATAAGTTCTACATGACACGGGAGCCTTCATAAAGAAATGGTTAAACCTGAGTGTTTCTATACTGGCTTTGATAAGTAATAGAAAGTCATGGAAAGGCATGACGGGACCATTTATGAGCTACGAGTAGTAAGCTGGGGGAAATTCGGCAAGATTGTTCTGATTCCTCGAGATGAAGGTGCTGCTTTCCTCAGGGAGAGGGAGGCCACCTCACACGAGGGTCCATGACCTGCTTCAGGGGAGGGTCAGAGAATCCTTCCTGCACCTGCCATTTCTTACATTCTTTCAGCTTGAAATATTTGGTATACTAAGGGGCCATATTTGGGGGAGCATGTCCTGAGCCCTGTCAGTTACATACAAAGTGTAGTAATCAGAAAACATGAACTTTCTCAATAACCACACAGAGACCTTGAAGATAGTGAAGAAATGCCTTTAAAATTCCATGGAAGAATAGTTTCCTGGAGTGTCTCAAATAGGTGGGAAAGTAAAATAATGACTCTTCAGAAAAGCAAAGACTTAGAAGGCTGACCTCCTATATTCCTTTTCTGAAAAGACCACAGGAGAATGTGTCTGTGGAAATGAGGTTGTAGACCCAGAAAGATGGATGCCCGAAAGTCACGGGGTCCAGAAATCTGGGCATTTCATACTGAAAAGTGGCTTAAGGATGGCCTGCAGTCAGGGCAAGAGACAGTCCCAGAACCAGAGCTGTGTATCAGCCCTGCAAAGGGCCAGCCCACGAGGCAACAGGAAGCCAGAGGCTCTAGAAGACGCCTCTGAGGGACCAAAAGAGGGGCCACTAGATTACCCGACGTGTGTCACGTGTGTGTCACTAACTTTTGTGGGAAGAGCTCTATAGATGTGTTGAAGAATTTGGAGAGAATTTATGACAGGTACAAAGAAAACCAAGCCAACAAGAAAATAGGTAATTATTGATTCAAGAAAAACAAAAAAATTATATACATAAAATAGAATTAGATTCTCCTAGGTGGCTCATTAGTGAATAATACGTAGTCCTAAAAATGTAAATGTTGAATTTCAGTATCACCAGAAAATCAGTGAGTTTGCTAGTTTGTGAGAATGTGGAGAAAGGGAGTAAGGGAGGGGCTTCTAAAAATGCTCAGTCTTCACCTTGCATTCAGGAAAGTCAATCAAGTATATCTATAACGCATAAATCAATACATATCAACACATATATTTTAGAAATAAAAGGACATGAAAGAGTTAAAGTGTAGGAGTTGTTGCTGAGAAATTGGGTTGGGATGGAAGGGGTTGCTTTTTCCTCTGTTCTTTGTAGGCTTCAAACTAATTGCTGATGTCGACCTTAAAAAAAAAAGAATAAGGTAAATCAAGGCAAGCTCAAAATTGTCAAAAAGATGAGTTTATTTGGGAATACCATAGGCATTGGCAGTTTGGGACACAAAGACCATAGCACGTTCCAGGCATCCGCTGAGGGTTTGGGGAAGGCTATGTTTCTGGGCAGCGGATGGAGAGAGGAGAGTTCAGTTAGGTCTGTTAAAATAAACAACCAACAGAGGCCAGCTGTGAAAATCCCCCAAGCGAACAAAACCAGTCCAGTCAGACAAACTAAACTCAATTCAGCTTATTTTTCAAGACCAACGCAACCTAGGTCATTTCTTTTTCATGCCTCTGGAAACCGTAAGCAAAAATTTCCTGAGATTGTGACAAGGTAGCCCCTGACCACCTCCTTATCATTTTAGAAAATTCCAACATTATCAGATTTCTGTAAATCGGGCATTTATGGGAAATCGGTCCGTCAGTCCTGACGTTTTCTTTTCCTGAGGGCACATGCGTGAGATTTTTCCATTTCGTATCATCCAGTTCCATTGTAGATTGAAATTCTTTAACACTGCCCAACAGAAAATATCCTTGGAACTCTTGAAGTCAGAATCCCATGCCAAGTGATCATTGGTGAGTTTAAAATAAGTGGCTCTTGAAGAATTTGGATCAGCCTATGATGCAGCATTTTCTACTAATGATTCACTAAGGTTTGCAGGGATGACAGGTGTCAGCAAGGCCTGGTTTGCTGCCCCAGGCCACTCCCCTGCACTTGCTGGAGATACCTCTTGCTCTCCTGCCACAGGAGATGAGCCCAGACCTGGCCCAGGATGTATTTAAAAAGCTTCTCACATGACCGAGTGGTTTTCAGGGGGGTGAAGCGGTCCACCTCACGCCAGCCATCTTGCCCAGCCTTTGATGACTGTTGACGGCCCTGGGCTGGTTCCCTGACCCTTTTACTGCCTTGTTATTCTGTGGCTGTTGACTGGCCCCTCTGGTCTCAGAGAGTTATTACCATTCTGCTTCACACTTTCCAGCCTTGCCTCCTTTCTCCCGTCCACATCTGCTGAGACACCAGTCCTTGCCATACCGCAAAATCTCTTTATTTCCAGCTTGGTATTCTCATCCAATGTCACCTTCCCCTCTATAGCCCTGGCCTTGATAGCAAGTACAAATTGCAGCTATTTCAATAATCTTAAGGTTATGAGACCATCAGTCCTGCAAATGCATGGCGTTGTTCAGTGAGGTCTGTAGGGAAAAATAGAAATTAAGTCACGGAGAAAAATCACAGTGTGCTAGTGAAGGCAGTGTCCAGGTACCAGGAGGAGGTAAAGCAGTGTCAGCTTTTATTTATCTTTATTTAGTGTCTTCAATACTCAGGTTCCCATAAGGTCGATTTTGTCCCATGAGGACTTTGCATATGGAGTGGAATTGGATATAACCGAGAGGGGCAGCTATTCAGTTATTCACAGATTTAATAATTATTTATTGAGTACTTACTATGCTCTGGGGCCAAAGACTACAGAGATGAAGTGCTTCTGTCCTAGCTTTCAAGGAGCTTATGGTCAGTTGGGAACAATATCAATAATAATAATGCTAAAAGCCCCTGGCATCATGAAGTACAGTGAGCCCTGGGGGGAAAAAAAAAAAGCCCTCATGTTATTTTGTTATAACCAAAATCCCAGGGACTGGGCCACATACTCTCCAGAGCAAACTTCACAGAAGCCTGTCAGGGTCTTGAACGGGGGCACCCAAACTTTCCTACTGACTACCCTGCCCATCAAAACCCTCACGCCGCATCCCCAGTACGGGCGTTTTACTTGCCAACCCTATCATGTACGACTCAATAGAATTTCTGATGTTCCCTGCTCGTGCCCCATGGCTCTCATGGCTCTCCTTCAGCACCTCCTGGGTAGACCCCTCAGCCACCAGACAGGTCCCGAGAGAGTCCTCCCTACCGCCGATCAAGGATGTGGAGAGACTCGGGACATACAGCAGGTGACAACTCCAGAGATAATCACAAGAGAACCCCAATGTTTCCGGGAGGATGACCGGTAACCACCACTTGCACAAGGCTCAATTTCCCTGTGAATATGTCTATTCCAAAGGCCAAATTCGTTCAAAGTTGCTTAGTGAGCATTGAATTAGAACAAATGGAATCATGGTCTGTGGGGATCTTTTGTCAAACCGGAAGAGCTGATTGAACTGCCCTTCTCCTCTCCAGGGATATTTCCTCCTGAATAACTGGTGCTGGACCTCGAATAAATACTGACATGTTTTACTTATAGCGTTCCTTTTTCTAGAATCATTTTAGACAACTGCCCTTCTGTTAATGCATCACCACCTCCGAAAACAGGAATGCTCTTGATTGGAATGAAACTTTAAAATGTTAATTACATTCATGTCCTGGGGATTCAGAGACAGAAATGCTTTGCTTTAGGCTGAAGCACGGCTGAGGACTCTGAGCCTCAAAGGCTCCTCGGTTGTTACAGGATTCTCACCCAGTTAGGGTGAGGTGCATCCCGCTGGCCCTGGGGACTGGGCTCCGTTCCTCCCAGAACTCTGGTTGGCGAGAGGGCTGCAGCTTCTAGTTTGGTCTGGGTTTTATCTCGAGAGACCTTCATTCTCCGTCAGTGGGGAAGGGTGAGCCCAGAATCTCCTCATAGTATGTTCAGCTAGATCTTGAGTCAGGAAGAGCCCTGGGCCCTCAGATGATAGCAACTTACACAATAACTAAGATTCTTTCTTTTCTGGCATTATTTTAGCCAGTATCATACCATGTTCTTCTGCCTAAGAGGAAACTCGTCTATTTTTCTCCTGATGAAAGCTATGCTGTTGCAATTAAAAAAATTTTTTAAAAAAGGCTCAAAACTGCATTAAGACTTGGATTCGACCAGCACCACACCACTGTTTGACTGTAATGAAGACATCTACAAACATATTTTACACTGACTTACTGGTTCTAAATAGTCATTCACTCATCTAGATGTCACTATCTCCTAAATGTCTCTAAGAACAAAAATAAATAAAGTGACTTAAATAAAAGGGTTTTTAAAACATCTCAGACGGTAATATTATATATTTAATGTAAAATTATGGTTTAAATATAGCAGTACCAACACAAAAATAGTTTTACTTAAGAATAGTAGTTGAGGAGCACCTGGGTGGCTCAGTCGGTTAGGCATCTGCCTGCAGCTCAGGTCACAGTCCCGGAGTCCCGGGATCGAGCCCCGCATTGAGCTCCCTGCTCAGAGGGGAAACTGCTTCTCCCTTTCCCTCTTCCTATTGCTCCCCCTGCTTGTGCTCTCTCTCACTCTGTCAAATAAATAAATAAAAATCTTAAAAAAAAAAAAAGAATAGCAGTTGAACTTAATATTGTATATGTGCATAATTTGCATGAAAGAAAGGAAAAAACATAGTATAAAAATAAGTAGAGTGAACTTAATTGATTAATCATGTTCTCTGAAGGAAAGATATAACAAAAATCAGTGTAAAGTAAAAAAAAAAAAAAAATCAAGTGTTAGAAGAAAATTTTTCACAATTTCCTGACCTAGTAGGGTTCTATTCAGTGATTCATGAATCAGGAAGCATCTAATCTAGCAGAGAGAAAGTATCTCTGAAGAGCTGTGCAAAGAAAGTAATTTTTCTAGACCAAAGTGAGCAGGAGCAAGAAAGTTGTACTTGTGCTGATTGGCTTAAGCAGAGTTATTTCCCTTGTATGGAGCAAAAAGAGGCTTGGAGCCCAGTTGGGGTAATGTGTGCTGAGTAGACAAAAGCCGATTGGTTGACTTGAGCCTTCTTTCCTGGGAGAGCAAGGGGTTAGAACTTCATTAAGTTCTGGTTTGCCCATGTGGGGCTTAGCATGAGTGACTCCATCTTGGGCCTAATCTGATGATGTTAACACGGGTGTGGTATTACAAGGAAAGGCTTTGGGAGCTATTTGAAAGCATGCTTTTGTACTTTAGACCTTAGCCATAACAGTAAACATACTCAGAAATGTGCACATTCAGAAGGAACTTCTCCTCTGGAGATAAAGTCAAGAGTCAGCTCCTGGTTGTATTGAATTCTTGGCCCATCCGTTCTCATGGAATGTGAATCATATAGTTTAGTTGGGTGTTTTTGTTCTGTCCTGTAAACTGCTTTTCTGCTGTGGACACTGGCTACGATCAAGCAAGGAGGGGGAGGAATATAGAACCCGGTCTTCCGCATGAGTTCAAGGGTCGAGGCTAATGGAGAGCCCGTAGGTGGGCTCCACTCAGCACTCCACACCTAAAATCCCCAGGAAGGAAGAGGTTGGTGGGGGAGACATTCCCTTTATAGCAATGAGCCTGTGGAGGTTTAAATGGGAGGAGTGGGGAAATGATGGCCTTCCCTAGTCATCCAGCCTTCTCCCCAGCGCCTCTCTTTCCAGGCCCCCCCTTCCCCACACTGTTTTCCCACAACACCCGTACCCGGTGACTGAGCAGGCACTGGTTATTCAAAGGTGGACGAGAAGCAAGAACAGAATATCAAAGACCCCATTCCTGTGCTGTCCCTCTAGGTCTAGCCCAGATGCTTCTTGCACCAAACCTAAGCCACCGTACATATGCGCAAGTTCAAAACAGCCCGACCTCAGAGGCCGTGCCAAGGGGTGTCCCTCTATGTTCTCCTCTACTGGCACTTCCTCCCTAGATCCCTCCACAGCGGCGCTTGGTAGGAGCCCCAACTCTCAATCATTAATAAAACACTTTCTTACACACACATAGAACTTGGGGAAAGTCAAAAATAACTTTGTGGGGATTTTGTGCAGTGATGTGCAGCAGGATACAGGGAAACCGAGCCACTGCCCTGGAAACTTGTTAAAACTCAAGAAACGGCTCTCTTTCGTTCCTCCCATGATCAAGGTATAAATTACCCTGTTTTGTTTTGTTTTTTTCTTCCACAGGGAATTATTGGAATGCTGCTTCTTTCCCAAATCCATCATCCTACCTGCACTTCTCTACTTTCCAAGGGGAAACTAGTGCCGACATTTCTTTCTACTTCAAAACGTTAATCCCCCGGGGAGTGTTTCTGGAAAATCTGGGCAACACGGATTTCATCAAACTCGAGCTGAAATGTGAGTATAAACTCTCCGTCAACTCGTCAGTAGACTCTCTTGGCACTTCGGCTGATCCCGACCCTGATTATGT
>RCUC01045139.1:0-16050 GCA_003697995.1 Taxidea taxus jeffersonii | reverse complement strand
TTCCTTGGGGTTTAGGCCCCCAATCCAGCAGTTAGAGAAAGCTCAGGGCAGGGACTGGGGAGTTGTACAGTTGGAGAGCAGGCCATGCACCATCAAGGATCATCTTTCACATCGTGTAGTGGAAAGCAGGCACACAAAACTGGTATTTGAGCCCCATTTTGCCACATTTGCTGTGGGGATTTAGATATGTGTCCTAGCCCCAAGGCTTCATTTGTAAAATGGAAATAATTTTTACTTTATTCTGTTGAGAACATGCAAGATAACACAGGTATGGTAGAAGAATTAAAAATACTACTGACAAGAAAAATAAATATTTATAGGGGTGCCTGGGTGGCTTAGTCAGTTGAGTGTCCTACTTGGTTTCAGCTCAGGTCATGATCTCTGGGTTGTGATATTGAGCCCCGAGTCAGGGTCTACCTTCAGTGGGGAGTCCGCGTGAGATTCTCTCTCCCTTTTCCTTTCCCTTTGCCCCTCCCCTCCTTGCGCGCACACACACACTCGCTCTCTCTCAAATAAATCTTTAAAAATAAATGAATAGATATATAAATACATAAATAAATATTTATAATTCTCTTACCACCTTTATGAAAAGGAGGATTTAAAACTGGAGACACCTTCCTTTGCTGACCTTTAGCATGCTGAAGTATAGGATAGTATCGAGGGATGGATGTGTGTGCGTGTGTGTGCAAGTATGTGCTCGTGTTCACCTGTGCATGTGTGTGTGCGAACACATACGAGCGTGCACACATGTGTATTAGGAAGGAGGAGGGGAAGATGGAAACTAAATTACTCAGAGAGCGAGGAGAAAATGAGGCCCCAGGGAGGCTCCGGGGACAGGGGACCACAGTCCAGGGAGATAGAGTCCTTGAGGGGAAAGAGGATGGAGTTGATGAGTCCCTTTTTTCTCACTATGCACTATATGATAAAAAACTTCACTTCTTTTATCTCTGTGATAACTTCAGTCCACATTGCTGAGCAATACTTGAATTTTCTCTTTATTTTTGAGGTTATTGGCCAGGGGAGTGACGTGGAAAAATTGTAGCACTGAATTCTACTGCATTATTAGCTTCTGAAAGGACCAGGTGGCACACTAAAAGAGCCATAAATAATCTTATACATCATAAACACACACTTTCTCAGCCTGTGTGTGTGTGTGTGTGTGTGTGTGTGTGAGAGAGAGAGAGAGAGAGAGAGAGAGACAGAAAATTGTTCTGGAGCTCTACATATATGTGTTGCATGCAGAGATCTCAGGCTGAAAAGCATCATTCTTGCTGCCAGAACTCTCTGAGAATAGACGCCAGACAAAGCCTACAGACTTGAAACCTTTGAGAAAGCAGAAACCCAGGTGAAGGGAGGGAAAGAAAGGACTAGTGACTGAGAGCACTGGGGAGACTTGGCCTGGGCGAGCATGTTGACCCCTGCCAAACAAGCCAGAAACCTCATTCTAAGAGGTGGACCAGGAGCAACACCTTCTTTAAAAACATCAGGAACATTTCTCTTTCCAAAGGCAGGGTGTGTGGAGGAAATCTTCAGACGCCTGGGGCCACGGGTTTGGACTGCAGAGGCGAGCGGTTCCAGCCACCATACAGGTGAGTGTGCAAGGGCCCCAGTGTGCACTGGCCCCACTCTTTCCAAAGGCAAGTGCAGGCCCCTGTCAGCTGAGGGCTGAAAGTTTGTTCCTAGACCTTTTCCAGGCATCTCTTCTTATAAAACATGTCCTTGATAATGAGGCCATCATGCCACTCTGTAGGATATAATTCCATCAGAGGGTCTGGATGTGGTTTCCAGCCAATACGGTGTGCTTTCCCCCAGATCCCATAGAAGCACCATCCTGACCCTAGAGCTTCACATACATAAAGGAAATTGACTAGTTCTCTTTTTGTGGAACATGAACTTTCCAGTTTCAGAGCCTTCAGGGTTTTCTTCGGTTCATTCCACCAAACTGTTAAAAATACCAGATGAGAGGTAATGATACTACCTCTGTTAACATATTTAAGCACTATATTCCCTCGTAATGAAGGTAGGGATCAGAGGCAGAGAGAGGATGAGGAGAAAAGGGGAAGAAACACAAATTAAATTTCTTCCTTTCTACTAGATTTTACGAAACAGACTAAAGAAATTCTCTGAAGCCTTCAGGGGCGACATATTGCCAGATGTAAGGTACATAGGAATTTTAAAATATTTTCTGATGGACCTTCCCCTACCATGAAACTAATTTTCTTTCTGTGCCGTGTGCTGTTGTGACCCCTAGAGCAGGGTCCAGCTTCGCGTGGCCTCCAGAAGGAAGTGAAGTATAAGGGAGCCTCCTGTCACACAGGAAAAAGGGACACTGCCTTTTCTGACCCAGCGGAAAGTGGTGAGGGGAGAGGAAGCAAAGATGTCAGGTGCTGATGTTGTAATTCTCCACCCCCTCCAACGTGTACAGTCTTTCAGGGTCAAATCTGGGTGGTGAGGGAAATCTAGAGCTCTAGGACCTAGACTCAGAAGAGGTAGATGTCCCTGTGTCCTCCTGGGTAATAGGGGAGTTCCAGACTCCGCAACCGGAGGCAGTGGTGGGGAGCAGTTCAGCTAGAGGCATCTCCAAAAACCCAGTGAAACATGTCAGCAGAAGCAGATTGGTATAGGGCCAGCCCAGGCCACCACTCCACAGCAGAGGCCAGCAAGGATCTGGGGACAACATAACCACCCTGACCTGCTCCCCTGTCACCAAGGCGCCATCTGTGTGGGCTGATGCCTGGGTGGCTCAGTCAGGGAGTCTGCTTCTCCCTCTCCCCCTGTTCTTCCCTTCTACCCCACTCATGTTCTCTCTCTTTGAAATAAATAAATAAAATCTTTGAAAAAAAATCTAAAATCTCAGTATACTGGGATGCCAATGACCAGTTTGAGTTTTTAACCATCCCGCCCCCACTGAGCGTGGGATTGGAGACAAGGGTGACCTCAGGGAAGAGGGGCTGAGCTGTAGGAAGTAGAACTACATTGTCTTTGCTCTGAAGCATGGAGTGCATGTATGAAACACGGCGGCTTCTCCCCCTTCACCCACTCCACTTACTTCAGCTCTGAGACAAAGTTTATGCCCCTCAGAAGGCTTTTCCTGACTAATTCCACCCAACATGGACATACCAAACACCAGCTATGTACACGGAGCCCATGGTTAAACAAAAGCTGCTCTCCAGGAGCTCCCAGGACCGTACGGAAGCAGCTGCCATCACAATTAGCACCAAGTTGAGGAGGTCACTGATGTCAGAAGCCACAAAAGCACAAAGTCTTCTGAATGAGAGATACTGGGGTCAGTGGTAAGAGTTGATACTCAAGCTTGGCATCCAGGAATGGTTAAGATTTCACAGTTATGGACAGAGAGAAAGGACACTCCGGGCAAAGGGAATAATCGCCACCAGGGCCCAAAGGTTGGGCTGGAAATTTCCAGCTACCCACAGTTTATTCTCATATGGATTTCTCTTGTTAACCCAGTCTCTCTACTTCTGTCCCATTGCTGCAGGAACAAATAAACCACAAGCTTAGGGGCTTAAAATAATACAGGCTTATTGTGTTATTTTTCTAGAGGTCAGAAGTCCAAAAGAAATCTTCTGAGACTAAAATTAAGGGATCAGTAGGGCTGGTTCTTTCTAGAAGCTCCAGAGGATGGTCTGGTTTTTGCCTCTTTCAGCTTCTAGTAGCTGCCAGCATTCCTTGCTCATGGCCACATCACTCCAGTCTCTGCTTCTGTTGTCTCATCTCTTTCTGCTTTTGACCTTCTTCCTCCCTCTTCTAAGAACCTGTACAGGGGCGCCTGGGTGGCTCAGTGGGTTAAAGCCTCCGCCTTCAGCTCTGGTCCTGATCCCAGGGTCCCAGGATCGAACCCCACATCGGGCTCTCCACTCAGCAGGGATCCTGACATGGGGCTCAATCCCAGGACCCTGAGATCAGGACCTGAGCTGAAGGCAGACACTTAACCGACTGAAGCACCTAGGCGTCCCTCAGATACATTTTCTAAACATGCTAATATCAGTTGTGACATCCATAAAGGAGGTACACACTTTATTTAAGGCGAAAAATTGTCTTTCAGGAGCAAATATAATCACAGTCCTCGATATTTAATATTAGGTTACACTTCTCAAACTGGGACTTCCAGGGTCTCAGCAGGTACACCGAGTGACCAAAGGTAATAAGTTGCAGGATAAACATTCCCAGAGTGCCAGTTTCAGTAATTATAATAAGCTAGTTGAAACATTTTATATTAAAGATGAATGTGGCTATAATATAGACCAGAATGTAAAATTTGAAAACATTTAATAATAAAAATGAGATGTTAAAGAAGCAACGGTTTGTTTTGAACTGTGCCTGCTAAGTACTAAGACTCCTTCTCTGCTTTAAGGAATATTTTGATGGAACACTTGAAAAGCACTTATATAAGTTAAAATAGTTTGTGGCACTTTACAAATATGACAAGAAACTTGCTCAAAAAAATAAAATAAGTACTATCTCCTGGTTAAATTTAATTTTAGCCAAAAGTGAAATGTTTTCATTGCAGTATTTGGAGATCATCTGTTATATGCTAAGCACATAATAATTCATCTCTATATAGAACTCAGTTGTTGATAAATTTCTGGTTCGGTATATAACTGAAAGCCAATATGTAAAAATATGCACAAATTAAACTCCTTTTATGTTTGGAAGAGGTCCTCAGCAATTCACCTGAAGTAGGCTTACTTTTACTTTACAAACAATTCTAGTTAAGGTTGGCTGTATGGGTTCCTTACCCAAAGCAATAACCGGAGAATTAGAGGAGAAGCCTCATTCCAGGAAACTAAGGAAAATTGATGGTACTGTTAACAGAAGAAACACACACACACACACACACACACACACACATGAAGTTTAAATACTTTTGACCACTTCCTATACACCAGACATGATATCATATAATTATCACAATCCTGGATGTCACCACCCTCTTTTTATGACCAGGATCAGAGAGGTTGAGAAGATTGGGATTCAAAACAAACCAAGCTCCAAAGCTTGTGATCTTTCTCTTACACAAAACTCAGCATAGTTCTTTATTAAAGCAAGTGAGGGGTATAAATGAATTTAGGGTATTTTTTTTTTTTTTTTATGAGAGAGAGAGAAAGTGAGTAGGGTAGGAGGACCAGGACTCAATCTCATGACCCTAAGATCATGACTGAGCTGAAATCAAGAGTCTGTCGCTTAACCAACTGAGCCACCTAAGTGTATTGAGTTTAGAGACGTTTTCTTTTTTTTTTTTTTAATCTCCAATACCAAAGAGGTTTTACTCTATGAAGGGTAGAACTTGAGTTATGTGTTAAACTTGGCTTTCCAGAATAACTCATCAGCCAAAAATTCATTCCATGGTCCAGGCACACAGCTAAATCCAGAACACCCATAATAGTTGGAGACTTTTATTTCACCTATTCATTTTTCTTCCTATGTGTAAAGGGTATAATTTATCTTTCTGAGATTTGAATTACTCTTTTACTTGTGGGTACCACCTAAATTCCCTTCTTTAAATAAAATTGACTTTTATTTGTTTTATTTCCAAGGAGTATATATTGACTCCGCACGTACACCTTTCTCTGCCTTGCTGTTTTAGGGTTAAACTAAACGGTTTGACCCATTCCTCTCTCTCTTGCAGGATTCATTCTTGTAGGGTTCTCATGAAGGTCAGGCGAATGAATACTCAGAAAGCACTTAAAACAGCTCTAGGCCATTAGTACATGACCTTCAGGGTTTTTCCTTTTATGGAAACTCCTACAATTGTGAGTACCCAATTATGATGGCTATTATTAATAATGTGTTAATAGGAGTTATAAAAGAACACATTTTGCTCTTCCATTACTACTCAATACCTGGCATAGAATAAAATAAAGCCCAAGGAGAAGTCCAAATTTTATTAGAGAATATATCTAAAATACAATATTTATTAAGTTATGATATATTATTTGAATGGAAATATACTCTGTATTACAACTATAATTATAACAATTTTACAGATAATACTTCATTTACATCTCTGTAATTCAAAAGTCACTAAATTACAACATAATTCATTTTCAAGATAACATTGCTACAAATATATAAGAATTTAAAATTTTTTTCTTGAATATAGTATCTCGGAATCATGAACATCTATTTCACCTGATTTACATTACATAGAATCGTGACTATTTCACCTGATTTACATTACACAGCTCAGTTTATCTCATGGAGTGGATTTGCACTCAATCATTCTACTTTCCTATGTTTTAAAGTCAGCATTTTTGTGAACAATTGCCCGTGCTCATCACACCATGTGCTACGAACAAAGTCAAGATGCTTTGTTCTCCTGTTCCTTATATCATATTCTCTCCTACAGAAAGGCTATTACCAGAACCAAAGCACCAGTCACAGCAATTCGGTCAGGCATGACAATTGGTCAAGTTCTTCACATTTTACTAAGGAGGACAACAGGTGAGAGATAAGGATCTAGAAAACCAGACGCAAAGCAGCCAAGGTCCGATTCACCAAGGTAGATTTGTGCTTAGCTAATATCCCGAAAATCCACTATCTGGATGTGGGCCCTGGGGCCATCTTATTTGAAGGACGCGCTAATCTGTCTGCTGTGCAGTGGCTGAGGTGGGCGCCAATTGTCCACCATCAGTTCTTCAGGCTCGCCCTCCTTATTGAAATTAAGCTTACGGAATCTCATCATCTAAAAGGCAAAATAAAAGATAAAAAATTTAAAAATACAAGTTTCCCAATAGTATTCATTTATGTGCTTATTCTCCCATATTCACCAATAGTCACCATGCTACGTGTGTATCAAAATTCAAAGTTCACTTTGGTTCCCAATAAATGTAGAATCACATAAACATTATATATGTGTGCTTTTAGATGACAAGTCAATTTCTGGAAAATACACACAAGATTGCTGGTGTCGTTTAGAAGGAAATTTTCAGTGGGCCTATTTTTTTCCCCTCTTCATTTTAAAATCAACCATCAAAAGTCTATAAAACACTTCTGAGATGTAAAATAATAAAAGTTCTAGATCCAAATTATAGAGTTTTGTTTTCTGCCCCAGGAAGATAAACTATAACATCTGTACTATTGGATAAAGTGGTCCAGGATCCAAAAGCCCCAGGAGATAAGTGACTGGTGCGCATCTCTGCTTTAATGTACAAAAACACATAAATGAATTTGCCCGAACTGGGATTTTGAATCCTTGACATTCGCTGATTTTTATTCCCCTTTAACCTTGCTTTAGTTCCCTGGCCCAGTGATGTGACAGAGCCCTTAACCAGTCTCCTACTTCTTTGAGATTGTTTTTGCAAAGTGGTACATCCCTCTGCCTTCGCAAGTCTTGACCTAATGAAGAAGGATGATTTGGACAGTAATGAAGCAACCCACAAATAAATAGCCTTTAACCTGATCTCTTTGGTCCAGAAATATTCCCTCAGTCTCACCCCTCGAAGTCAACTTCAATGTCAGTCAGTTACTGTAATATGAATTAAATTTTCCAGGATCCAAATTCTTGTGGACCCTACAGAGGCCTGTCCATTTTCTACATTTCAACTGTGGGAGGAACAAAGACAGTCTATGGGTGCTATCAGTGACCCAGAAGCTGCATTAATAAGTTGAACCTCATAAACTACATTGTATGGGAAAGGTAAGAATCTGTGGTCTGGGCTTTAGAGCAACTTGGAGTGAGTTTGGATAGATACTTTTCTTCAAGGGATGGCTTTTCCTTTTGTCAGAATTCAGAAATGTATTCTGATAGAAATAAAACTGGGTAAGCTCTCATGTGAGTGAGCCGTTCCCTATGAGTTACCACTGATATCTACGGAACCTTGAATATGAAATCTCATTGTCCTGGGCCTTGATTTCCTTGTAGCTTGTATAAAACCATTTATTAGGTGACAGACACCTTTCTCACTTAATCTTCATGATTATCCAGTTGTACAGAGCAAACAAGCTGCCTAAAGTTATGGCTAATCCCAGCAAATATTTCTTGAATGCTGTTTATCTGCTAAGCACTGTTATGGACCCTAGTTCCACATCTAGAAGCAGGAGCAGGAGGATTCAACCCCCCGGTCTGTCTGAATCCAAAAGCCAAGCTCCTCTGCCTGGATGAAGGGCTCTACCTCACTTGAGAAAACCGACCTGCTCACTGCTAACGCTGATGGGCTCCTTGAGCACAATCCAGGTCACGCATTCCAGAAGGGGAGGAGTGGTCAGTGAGCCTGGGTAGGTCCAGTAGTCCAAATTTCCAGGAAGGAGGTCACAAGGGTCAAAGTTAGTGAAGTCAGCACTCTTACCCTGGAACAAGGCAAACACACAGGTTACGAATGCCACGTGATCAGAGCGGGAGGAAGGCAGGAGATTAGGAAACAGATATTCCCCTCTGGTTGCCAAAACTTTTTTTTTTTTTAAAGAGAGGTCTCATGTTGACCAGAAAACAAAGTAAAAAGGAAATTAAGAGAGATATTTGACTTGGAAATATAGATGAGCAGATATGGGCAAGAGAGCCTGACTCTAATTTTCTCATGTCCAATTCTCATCTTGTCCTCTCAAATCATCCCTTATAATTTCCATTGTTATTAACTGATCGCATCCAGCATTTAAAACAAAACTGCTGCCACTGAAATAATGCAATTTTAGGCTTCAGTAACAAAAATATAGTATCTTTGATAAGGAGGTAATTGTGTTTCTGTCTGATCACTAGATCAGGACTAAAGAACCCCTTTCCTTTCTAGATGCTACACTTTCAAAGCAGTAGATGTATAAGGCAGAGAGTACAAGTGGAGTGACAAGGTTGTTACAAAGAGGGAAAATTGCTGTATGGGAATAGTTAAAGGGCACTAAAGATAACTAGGCTGAGGGTGAGTAAAATGCTATTAGAAAATGGGGTCAAAAGAGAGAAGGACCATGTTTTTTACTTTGTTTTGTTTTGTTTTACTGAGGTATAATTAACACATAATATTATATTACCTTTAAGGTGCCCAACATAATGATTTCATATTTGCATATATTGCAAAATGATCACCGCAATAAGTCTACTTGTTAACATGTAACAGCCTGTTACTAAGTTACAGCCCAGTTACTAATATTTTTTTTAATTTTTATTATTTTTTTTTAAGATTTTTTTCTTTCTTTATTTATTCGACAGAGAGAGATCACAAGTAGTCAGAGAGGCAGGCAGAGAGAGAGAGAGGGAAGCGGGCTCCCCACCGAGCAGGGAGCCCGATGTGGGGCTCGATCCCAGGACCCCGAGATCATGACCCGAGCTGAAGGCAGAGGCTTAACCCACTGAGCCACCCAGGTGCCCCTAATATTTTTTTCTCTTATGTTGAGAACTTCGAAAATCTACTCTTAAAAAAAAAATCTACTCTTAGCCACTTTCTAATATGCAATGCAATATTACTAAGTCACCATGCTGTACATTATATCCCCATGACTTATTTATTTATTATTATTTTAAAAGATTTTATTTATTTATTTAAAGAGAATGAGAGGGAGAAAGCATGAGAGGGTTAGTGTCAAAGAGTGAAGCAAACTCCCCGCAGAGTGGGGAGCCACCCTGGGACTTGATCCCAGGACTCCAGGATCATGACCTGAGCAGAAAGTAGAAGCTTAACTGACTGAGCCACCAAGGTGCCTGAGTTATTTATTTCATAACTGGAACTTTGCACCCTTTGGCCCCCTTCACTCACCTTCCCCTACCTCTGATAACCACCAATCTATTTCCTGTATCTATGAGCTCACTTTTTTGTGTTTTTGTTTTTGTTGTCGGTTTTTTAGATTCCACATATAAGTGAGATCATATGGTATTTGTCTTTTTCTGTCTGACTTATGTCACTTAGCATTATGGCCTTAAGGTCCACCAACATAGTAATCGATGGCAAGATTTCCTTCTTTTTATGACTGGACAATATTCTATTGTGTATATATAATATATATGATTATATGTATTATCATATCATAATATTTTTACATATTATTATATTGTCTATAATATATAATTATACATTATTATATTATAATATTATTATATATTATTATATTATATATATAATATGTTACATATATAGTTATATTATATATAGCACATTTCTTTATCCAGTCATCCATGTTTGGACAGTTAGACTATTTCTGGATCTTGGCTATTGTAAATACTGTTGCAATGAACATGAAGGTATATATATCTTTTTAAATTAGTGTTTTGAATCAGGTTTATTCCACATAATCCAAAGGGGTCAGCTAGGAGTAATAAGGGAGCCTTTAAGAAGATAAAGGTGACTTCACTTTGAGGATAAGTTTTATAAAGCCAGAGCTGTCCTTGGTGATCATATGTAGCAAATGTTCAATGACCTAAACGTGGCTCTGCCATAGAGAGAATTCAAACATGGGATGGATTATTCTTCATGCTCACCAATGTCTCTCCTACGTTAACCAAGTAACTGGCACAGAGAAATACTCCACGAATATCTGCTGCATGAATGAGTGAATAATTTGCCAGATGTCCAGTTTCCTTGTAGTCATGAGAATTCTCTGACTCTTGTAATATGAGTGTTCAAATGATAGGGAAGCAAGACTAAATAAATGCAAGCCTTAAAATGATATTAGCATTAGGATCAACTTTCAGATAAAGAAAAGTTAAATGAATAGATAAGCAATATTTTATCTCTATTAACTTCTCATTGAAACACCACATGTCAAACCAAGACTATTCATTTTGATCTAAAAAGTTTCCTAAAACCAATGGGATATTTAAAAAAAAAAAGTACTCTATTGAAGTGGCAAAAAATTCAACTGTACCTTTGTCTTTATGGAATCCAGGGCATCGAGGACTTTTTGTAGGCCTGGTCTGGCATCACCAATCTATAGAAAGACACAACATGCAAGGTACTGGAATCCTGTTGGTACTACATCAGTTTTGATCTGAGCAGCTCTACCATAAAATTTTTCCAAGTAGTGTACCAAAGTCTCCCACTTGCCACGTGCCACTCAGCCATCTTATTCTGACTACACTGGCACCATGAAATTCCCCACTTTCACCAACAACTTCCCTCGGAATTCTGTCCCCCCATCCCACCCCATAGTTCTTCTGAATCTGCTCCCTAAAAATCACCAGTGACCTCTAACTGACCTCCCACTGCCAAAACAAAGAACACTGTTCGGTGCTTACATTTGTTTTGCAGGATTTTATACTATTGACTTCTCTCCTTTTTGAAATTCTCTCCTCCTTTGGCTTTCCCTCTGCCCTCCAACTTCGGCAATCTCCCTTGTCTCTTGTATTCCTTTTTAGCCATTTCATTAGCATCTTTCCACTGCCTTAAATGTCTTACATTTTGTAGTTTCCTGGGACTGCATGCTCAGCAGCTTTACCATCTCCCTCTTCAGGCTTTTCTTGGATGATTTCATACTCATGAGTGGCTCCCACCTTGACATATGATGTCAGGCTCCATGAATCTCTAGCCCAGACCTGTCTCCACTTGCTTTATAACTGTCTGGAGGGCAGCTCAACCTGTAAGTCCCACTGTTGCCTGAAATTCTCCAATACTGGGTTACTGCCCTTGAGCCCTCCAAAACTTGATCTTAGTAGTCCATCATGAAACAATACTATCTAGTTAGGGACGAATTTTGAAACAAAAACCGGTAGTCCCCTGAAGTATACCTCTTTTTCCTTTCACATTTCCCATGGATACACCCTTCACATTTACATATAAATAGCACCTCATGAATCCCTCTCAAATTGTTTCTCCATTGCTACTAGCAGATATGGTGGGGGGGATGTTGAGGGGGAACAGATGCCTGAAAATATTTCGGGGCCAAAGCCATTTCTGAGGCTCTTTGTAGGATGTCCTGTTTACTCTGAATGTTCTGTTTGCTTAATCTTTCTAAAAAACAGGGAAAAAAAAGAACTAGGCCATCAACTAACCTGCAAAAAAATACCCAAAACAGCCAGTCCATCAGGTTGCTGCACAGCTTTTCCAAAATCCCCATATTTGGTGTTCCAATGAACCAAGTGAAGCTAAAGCAGTGGGAGACAAAACCACAATGAATGAGACATAATAAATCCTACAGGTTTCATCCAGTGATCTTTTCCTCATAGCTAGACGTTACTAAAGAAAGTAGATGTGTGGATAATTTAAAAAATAAACTTTTCTTTCATTTTAATTCTAATTATTCACTATTTGGCATAAAAGCAAATGATTTCATCAACTCTAAGACAAAGAATTACATGTTGTTGTGGGAAGACACAGAGCTTATTTCTAGATTTATATTAAAACGGAATCCTCCCATTTGAATTTATTTTATTTTTTGCAAATGAGGTCCTTGGAAGTAGTAGAGAATGTTTTGCAACATTCCTTGTAATATCACAAATAAAGGTTATAAGAAGCAAATGTGCAGGTCTTTTGTAAAAAAAAAAAGTTCACTTAGATTGAGTCGAATTTACAAAATTAAGGTTTTGAAATTAAGGCTGAATATCAATTTACATCTTTCCCTGGAAAGCAAAAAAGCGTCTCTTACCTCTGCAGCATATTTCTTTTTATCCACAGTGTGCTCAGAACCTTGCCCATCAGATGAACCCCAGTGAAAGTGAAACTGAATCAATCTGTAAGTGCCAGTGAGGGGTCCTCCTTTCAGCACTAAAATTTAAAATATATATATATATGTATATATATAATATATGTATATGTATACTATATATGTGCATGTGTGTGAGTGTATATATGTATATGAATGTATATACATACACACAATCATGTGTATACACACATACACATACATATGCACATGAAACACACACAGTATTAAATATTACAATCTAATTTAATCCTGTTTCATAGTTCTAAATTTATGCCTGTAGCAACATTTTCACTCTGGGAAAATTAAATCCAGACTCAAGTTTAGTCTATAGTGCTGAGCAAAATCATTTCAGCTGGCTTCTCTCCTCACTTGTGTTGGCTTGAAGGATGGGTGTTTTTCCCATCTGGTTTCTGAGAACAGTGATACTTCTCTTCTGGATTTGGTTTGGAGTCAGAGGGGCTGCTTGAGAAAGAGGAAATTTTAGGTGGAATTATTAAGTCCTCTGTGAATCACTGAGGAAGTGCCCGTGCAGCTCCTTGCCAGTGCGGGTCTGTGGCCCGCGCTGACCAACGTGAGAACCTCTACATGGCCCAGTGCTGTCCTACCACCTGGTTCGCTAACCTCCGAGGCCAGTTCTCACCTGCCAGAATTTGTGAAACCATAAGCATTCTATTGATCTTAGTAGAATATCAATTCTCCTTGCCCTGGCCTTCCAAATTCTCCAGAATTTGGATTGTCACTGGTATTAACTAGCTTGGTACATTAAAAAAAATTTTTTTGAGATTTATTTAGAAAGAGAAAGAGAGAATGGGTGCATGAGTTGGGGGAAGGGCAGAGGCAGAGAGAATCTCAAGCAGGCTTCCCTGGAGCCTGACACTGACTTGATCTCACTGACTTGAGATCATGACCTGAGCTGAAACCAAAAGTCAGCTGCCTAACCGACTGAGCCACGCACATGCCCCTCCCATTAAAATTTTTTATGGAACATTTCTGACCTTAATGTCCTCATCTGTAAAGTAGATACGTTCAATTGTTTATTACTTCACTAAGAGTTTGTTGATCATCTAACATATGCAGTACTCTATTGTCTCCAAAACCTTAAAATTCTAACTTTAATAACTGTCTAATGATTCTACTGTTTTGGTGTTAATATAACTTTGATAGAGAAAAACACAAGATGGAAGACTGTGACTAGATGTCATCTTCTTAGACCACAGTCTATTTGCAGATAATCAATGATTTGCTTGTTATAGAGAATTAATATAGTATGAAATCAGTTTCCCCATCCTCTCCATAAACTTTATTTAAGCTATATGAATTAATGAAATTTTACCAATATATTTAAAAGCTTTTAAAATTAGTTTAGTTCTACCATCTATTTTTATAAGTGTATTTTAATAGCTTTGGGTTATAAATCTATAAGATAGTGAGCCCAAACTTACTTTGGCTTTGCAAAACAAAGCAACAAAGTCTGTATAATCAGATTTGCTTAACTTAACCCAAATACACATAAATGGTAGCAACACCCATTCATTTACCCAAAGGAAAAAATAGAGCTGGCTGGAAAACATTTAGGCCTTTCCTACGGCTCTTGATACAATCTCTCGTTGCCAGCTCTGCCTTACAATAGGCCAGGAGAAAAAAAGAAGGAATTTAAAAAAAGAAAAAGAACCAATCAGAAGTGGTGTTATATTATAGATCTGCTAAGAAACATCAATTTGGGGATATTCTGATAAAATCACATTTTTGAACCTTAAAAACAAATTATTGTAAGAAGTTTTTTTAAATCTAATAATCCTGTAAGGAAGACTTAGCCTTATCTGCCCCCTCCTCTAGGCTTTTTCAAAAAGGAGAAAATTCCCATTTTTCATAATGATATACCCCCAAAACAAAATATATATTTATGAAGTAAATTGGTACTGACAATTCCTTTATAATTACTTTAAAGCTACTAATTGGCTGATCCTAAAAAGCAAATATCCTAACATCATTAATTCTACCAAGTGGCAAAATAAATGAAATAAAACCATATTAAGCAACCAGTGTAACTTATCGTTCTAAATGAATCTCCTTTCCCTTGTAAAGAATCATATCGGAATCTTAAATTTTAAAAATAATAAAGCTTACTGGCTGTTTTCTATTCTTTTTCTTTTAATTTTTTTTTAAATTTTTTTTTAAAGATATTATTTATTTGACAGACAGAGATCACAAGTAGACAGAGAGAGGAGGAAGCAGGCTCCCCGCCAAGCAGAGAGCCCGATGTGGGGCTCAATCCCAGGACGCTGGGATCATGACCTGAGCTAAAGGCAGAGGCTTTAACCCACTGAGCCACCCAGGCGCCCTGTTTGCTATTCTTAGTCATTCCCCTGAAGACCTTAAGATTCCAGCCTAATTTATTTATTTCAGAGAATATTTAGAATTAGGAAAGAATGTATATGAGTTTTTCTTAAATAAGCTTTGTTAATTAAAAAAAAAATGCTCTAGGTTCAATGATTAAACTTAGTCAGTGCTAATCTATTATTACCAGACACTTGTTTTAGCTCCTGTTAAAATAAAACTATGTTGCTATGTAGATTAGAAGCCCATCGTACGGGACGCCTGGGTGGCTCAGCTGGTTAAGCGGCTGCCTTCGGCTCAGGTCATGATCCCGGCTCAGGTCATGATCCCAGCGTCCTGGGATCGAGTCCCACATCAGGCTCCTTGCTCAGCAGGGAGCCTGCTTCTCCCTCTACCTCTGCCTGCCGCTCTGTCTGCCTGTGCTCGCTCCTGCTCTCTCTCTGACAAAAAAAAAAAAAAAAGAAGCCCATCCTACCTTAGGAGAGGTTATTAAATTCTTAAAATTTAGTTGCTACAAAAAGAAGCATTTCTTGCCTTCTTCAGCTAGTTAGTTATTTCTCAGCAAATTCTTAGCATGGAGTTTAGTCAATGAAGTCCCTCCCAAAACATCGTTATAATAATGAATTGCCACAAACCCCGATAAAGGTAGCATATATATTTTTTTATTTGTGAAATAAAAAAGATATTTGGTTGAGAGATACGGAGTTTGCACTTTTTCCAGATCTACTTATTTATTTACTTATTTGGATTGCTACTTGCCATTTACTTGCCACTGCTCCAGTTTAAAATGAAGTCTGTTTTTCTGATGCAAAAATAATTTGAAAAAATAACAGAAACTGCAGACTATGTTTTTCCTCTTTAAAATCCAGCCCTGCTGGTGGGGGCTCTGAAGAGTCAATGATTTATTGTATCACAGAAATGTGTTCCACAAGGATGGGAGAGATATAAGTGGGATTTTCTACCAGGATATCTTTTTCAAGATTCCCAAAACTTAATTTAAATCCAAATCTCAACACCAAGAGCTCCAGCTAATTTTAATTTCGATGATCTCCCATCAGTTATACATACTGCATACATAACACACAAAATAAGCACTAATTATATTATAATCTGCCTTCCTATACATATTAC
>RCUC01045138.1:0-26091 GCA_003697995.1 Taxidea taxus jeffersonii | reverse complement strand
TGCCTTTGGCTCGGGTCATGATCCCAGTGTCGTGGGATGGAGCCCCATATCGGGCTCTCTGCTCTGCGGACAGCCTGCTTCCTCCTCTCTCTCTGCCTCTCTGCCTACTTGTGATCTCTGTCTGTCAAATAAATAAATAAAATCTTTTTAAAAAATGGGTAAATTAACTATAGGAAGGAAAAATGAATCACAGGATTGAAACCCAATGGAGATTAAGCAAAATTTTGTTGAAAGACAAAAGCAGAGTTTTCACTGCCAAGAGGAACCGATCATTCAGAAAGGAAAGAAGTTGAATAAGGCCAGTTGACTTTGTAGATTTTGGTTTGAGGCCATCTTTACTATCCTTGACTGAAAAAAGAAAGCAATCCCCCGAGACTGAAAACGACTGTGGGAATGGTGGTCTTTATTGGAACCCAAGAGAGTAACAGGTCCCAGAAAATAAGAAGAAAACAAGTGGCTTCTTTAATACATGTTCTCCCCATAGAAATAGTGCCATTTCAACATGTAGACAAAAATAAACAACATAAGTGTTCCATTACAAGGACTCAGTATTCGCATGGTAATACTGTTAAACATACAGGGGAAAGTCAACATTTTAAACTGGTATTAGAAACATTCAATAGAATTTCAAGTGCAGGATATTTTATACTATTTTATTTATTTCTCAGTTCTCTATCATGTTTTTTAACTTATCAGCAGCATTTCTAAAGAACACATTCTATTTGCCCTCTCTTTTATTTCCAATTTTTATGATTTATTCTTTGGTCACAATTTCAAATTCTTCGAGGCATTAATGTTCGGGACTGTTTCTATAGTACGTGTTCTTATAGATTTGAAGAGAAGTACCAAATAATGGCATATGATGAGAATTCATCAGGTATTTATGGAATAAGTGAATGAACGAACATAGAAAATTTTTTTCCCTAATTAAAATTTATCTTTGAAATAACATTATTAATTGAAACCCTTGTATTTAATATTGGGACTATTCTGAGTTGTAATTCATGCATACTATCAACATGATCTTGTTGGTAAATCTTTACCGTCTGAAATCCGTGCAGAATGAATGTTCTATGTGGGTTTAATTCCACTTCCTTCCCCCCATTTTCAGCTTTCTTCTAGTGAACTGTAAATGAAGAACGAAAAAAGAAATACTGTATAAGACCACCAAGGCTTGCAGGGAGAAAGGTATACTGTTCTGAATTATTAGGGAAAGTTTAATTAAATTCTATGTCACTTGGAATAACATCAACATTATTTTTGATTAGGTCTAACCCCAGGCAAATGTGAAATAAGAGAAGTTTGTTTTTAGGTCCTACCCTCCATCTTTCCATTTTATATTCCAGAATTTCTTTCTCTCTTCCGTTGCCTGCTCACACCTGCCCTGATCCAGGCCCTTTGAGGTATCCACAGCTGCCTCCTAAATGCAGCTGGACCCACACTAGCTCTCCATCTGTGCCTACTGTGCTCATAACTCTTTCAGATTCTCTGCTACCTTCCCATCCATATCAAAACTTTCTTGACCTCGTTTTCATTCTGTCAAGTCTCTACTGTCTGCTTTTCAAGGAGATTGCTGACTAATCTGATAAATGCAACCTCACTGCTGTGATATTTAGATTAATGTATTATATAGCACAGGTCTTCATCTCTTTTTGAAAAATATGAAATAACACAAATTCAGAAAAAGTACACTAGTCATAAAGGTGCAACTCAATGAAGGCGAACACACCCATGTAACCAGTACCCAGATCAAGAAATAGAACATTACCGACAACCCCAAGCCCCTTTACCAAGCACTATAACCCCGCATCTGCTCTATTCTCACTTCCAATAAATATTGGCATCAATATTGTGCATTTTGTACTCTACTTGAATCAAATCATACCATATGTACTCTTTTTTATGTCTGGCTTCTTTCCCTCAACATTATGTCTATGATCTTCCTGTGTCCTGTTGCCTATGTTTGTGAATCGTTTTCATTGTATATATAATCCTGTTGTGTGAAGGCACCACAATTTATTCATTTTACTGTTGATGGTTGATGGCATTTGGGGTAGTGTTCGGTTTGGATATTATGAATAGTGCTATGAATATTCTTCACATGTTTTTTGTTTGTTTATTTATTTATTTATTTATCTTTGTGGACATAACTTTGTGTTTCTGGTGGATAGCTACAAGGGTGGAATTGCTGGGTCATAGAGTACATATATGTTCAGCTTTAGTAGAGACTCCTATAAAGGTTATCAAAATGGTTAACCAAGATAATACTCTCTGTAGCAGAGTGTGTCTGTTTTTTCCTCGAGTCTTCCCTAACTCTTGCTATCATTTGCTTTTTTCTTTTCATTATTTTTCTGTGCCTATATAATAAGGTCTCACCATGATTTTAATTTCCATTATGTTCGTGATCATGAAATTGAGCATATTCTCAGCTATTTATTGTTTTTTCTCTATACCATCTTTTGTGAAGGATATTAAGGACTTCTGTCTGGTTTTAAATGATTGCCTTTTTCTTGCTGATTTATAGAAAAAATTGTATTTGAGAAAGTAGTTCTATTCATTGGAGCACGGATGTAAGGGGAATGTAGAAAGCATGGGCAAGAGGCTTATACATTGCGTTGTTTCTATTTGTCTTGGCGCTTGAGTGTAATTTTCTAGGTAACACAGAAATACAGCTCTTGTCTTTAGCCATGTAACCATTTGAAACAACCACCTACCTTAGAAAATGGATGGCATTTACCATTCAAGTTACAATGTATGTTATTTGTCATCTTAAGTTGGGGCTGAGAAAAACCCAGTTTGAAGTCAATATTCTGCTGAGTTGACACCAAATATCAAAACCCCAATGGGGGAAAAATGCAGAGAATGAGAACAAGTGAGGGTGGGATGGAATAAACATCTTAGCCTTAGCTGTGTCTCTCTCGGCCACGGATGCCACTGCGGTAGTGTTATCCCACACATGTGGTCACAGTAACCAAAAGGACTGCATCACGGAAGGACACCCAGAATTAACTAGCCCACAGCATTTGAACCAGCCTGGAGAATTTTCCCGTCAGCGCTCCTCCTAAGAGAACACAAGCAGCAATGCAGAGAATACAATAATGCTGAATTACTGATACTGTCAGTTGTATTTTCCAATTTCTCTGAAATTTCACAGGTCTATTATAAGTTCCTAGGTTTGGCAATGATGTTTTAATTTAATTTGTATAATGCTTAGCCCATCAGTCTGCCTGAAAAGTTACACACCAATGCTGGCTACTGACAATTGCAGTTCAGCAATTTAAAAAATTTTTTTAAAAAAATTATTTATTTATTTTGTTTAGAATATATTATTATGATTCCATAAATGTCACAGCGGGTATCTTCTGTTCCCGTTTGGTCTCTTTGTTTTCTTTTCACCAATGGTATGTGCCAACCAACACCCTTCGACTACAGTGAGCTATCTGCCAGAGTTGTTTAAACCTTCATTTCCATACCCTCATTAACTTGGATTTGAGTCAACACTATGCTCCTTGCTTAGCAGAGTGAGCTTGACTAAGTGACTTGACCTTTCTAAGCCTTCATTTTCTCATCTGTAAAATGGGCTAAAAATAGTAGCTACCTTTTAGAGTTGTCAGGATTAAGGGAGATTATCCACATAAAACATCTTGTAAGCACAAAATAAAGTTGGTTAATTTTACTGCCTACTTTACCACATAAAGTTTACTACATAAGTCTAATGTATATTTCTCGGTAGTAGTTCTAGCCTTGTTGGTATTTTGGTAGTGATTCTTCTTTCCCTACCTGTCCTTTAGCCATCGAGCTTTGTAGAATCAGAGATTAGGAGAAGTGAAGTGACTTTTTATCCCTCCATTAGATTTGGAGAAATCAATTTACCTGTGGCTATTCTATTTTATAAGTGCACAGAATTAACAAGAAAACTTGACCTTACAGAAGTTCCACAGTGGTATAACTGTAAAGATAATGTTTTTAGTGCTAAGAATCAGAAGCATCATATTATCAAAAATAATCAAGAAGTAAACATAAACCAGCAATAGACTTTAAATAGAGAAAGAAGTTGACTAAGCGTATCTTTTGTTATTCTCCTGTTTCTCCTTTTGTTGGCTTTCTTCCCTTGGGATCTGAGGCTCCCCTCTTGACCTATTCTGGTTCCAATTTATCTCCACTGTGACATTTTGTGCAGACCTCTACTTCCCCAGCCATTCAAACACTGTATCTCCCTAGCTCATATCAAAACACTTTTACTGTGTGACACAATTAAAGTATGACCCACTTTGCTATCACAGTCAAGACTATATAATGACTATATAGCCCTGTGGACAATCCTAATCCTAATTAAACACATCCACTATGTGTATATATATGTGTGGGTTTAATTGAATTTTCCCAGTACTTTTTTTCACTATGTGTAATTATGTCTACTAATATGACTCATTCTTCCCCTCCTCCCATCACTTGAATGTTGTTACAGGACACCATCTGAATAACGGCCATATTCACACACCCATGATAAGCTGGACCTGGAAAGTAATTATCCTGGATTAACACAGGACCTCTGATGCTAGCAGCCAGACCCATGTACGCAGTTGCTCCCTAACCCTCAGTTACTCTTAACAGAAAATCTGCAGAAATATGAGTAGAGCAGTCCTTATGCTATTGGTTTAATTTACGTACCATTTATAGACCTGGCCTCAGTTGGGAAACAGATTTATTTAGTCACTAAGAAATTCATCCAACCTGCGTACATATTAGGCAACAATTAAATGCTTATTCATTGGCTGGCAAACAAGGCAGGAGGAACAGCAGAATGAATGCTCCAGCTGAAGAAGCTTTTAGGGATAACCACTGAGCTGGATCCCCTTTTTCTGCAGATTAAGAAACTGAACAGAGAGGTTGAATGGTCAACAAACAGAGGCAAACATGCCCCTGGTACCCAGGACTCTGGATTCCTGTGTAGTGTTTCTTCTACTATGATCTCGGGTCTATGCATCCAAAGGAAAAGCTCAGGCATAAAACACAGCATGATGCAGAGAGCTATAAAGTCTGACCACCTATTGCTCGGAAGAGCATATCCTACTTGTCAATAGATGCCTTAAAATACATTTTATTCTCTGATTCTGTGACTGTGTGTTTAGATAGCTTCCGTTCTTACAGAGTTCTCAGAGATACATTTAATCATAACTAGTTCTAGAAGGAAGCACAAATTCATTTGTTTGCTGCTGGCTCAACAACTGGGCGATGGGATAAACTTACATGTCCTGTGATGGCAGAGAGTCCCATAAAAGGGTCATGATATGCAGTCATTCTGATTGCTATGGGTGTCAGTGACAATACAATACAGGAAGTGTCCAGAACCAGTTTCTCCAGCAATTCAAGCAAAGAATTGAAGCCGCTGTCTAATAATGTTATAGGAGATGCCAAGAATGAGAAAATTGAGGGAATAAAGCATGAAGTGATTGGTCTGGGCTTAATATGATGTTATTTGTACTGAAATAAGAGTTAAAAGCTGGCAAACTGGAGAGCACAGTGGAAAGAACTTTGGATAAATCATGGAAGTCCACCAATTTATACAGTACATATAATTTCTTTTTTAAAAAAATTTCTCTAAAAAAATTTTTTTTCTCTATCCTGTTTTTTTGTAAAGTAAGGATTCATTGGCTGACACCAGTACACAACAGGTAGTATGGCCTGTATTGACTCCTTCCTGCTCCCTGATTTGCAATCCATGGACTTTAATATTAAATTGTTTTTCATTTTGATTTCAAGGACATTAATATTCTGCTATAAATCACAATTCAATTGAAAACTGATTTATGGAAACTTTCTAATAGGAAACAGAATTGAAACATTCTAATCATTGAGGGAAAATACCCTTGTCCTCTAGCATCCGTGGAGAGTAAATGAGTCACTCCTAACCTCTCTCTGGATAAAAAAAGACAACTCTGAGGACCAAGAGGCATTGGGCTTGTTCGTCTAGGGAGGCTCAATAAAAACACAAGGGATTAGTCACATCCAGGTACACAGATGGAATTCCCAAAGTGCTCCCTACTGTGCCTAACCATTACACCACTTGCCCTGGTCCTGTGTGTGCTACCATTATGACTTTTAAAAAATAACCATGTCAAAATGGAAGAGCCTTAGGAATGAAATGAAAGAGTTAAATGAGCTACATCCAAATGAGAACAACCCAAAGCATGGAAATTATGGGTTTGGGGAAAATGTTTTCTTGGTTTATTTGATTAACACTTTGCCACTGAGAAGAATTTTCCTTTGAGGTTTCTTATTCTGGATAGTTTTTAATGTAATTGGTTTAAGTGATACTTTACCTAAATATATCTTAAAAGGAAATCTGCCACTAACTATAAAATTTTCATGTTCAGTCCAATTGACTTCAAAGTAATCCAAAATGCTTATTCCCAAGTGACACCTATCAGTCTCCAGCTGTGTTCCTGATGGAGACTGACATCTGAAACCAACAATTAGAGTTACCTAATGCCAGGACTCTTTAAAGACTAAAGGGCTTTACAGTACCCTATCAAAGGAGCTCATAACCAACTCATACTATTATTGTTTCTATAAGTGTGGTGGGAGGATTAATTTCTTGACACTCATTTAACATTACAAGAAAAATGATTTTCAGAGCTAAAGGTCATTCTTTGCCAAATCAGCACATTCAAAATAGTATGTTTGAATGAAAAACTGGAAGTATCATTAAGGCTTTGACTATTTTTTGTGTCTTCCACAATCATCCTGGCCCTTGTTTTCTCATTATCTGTGTGAAATCAATTAAGGGATATTACTTAAATATAAAACTTGCTTTAAAGTAACAGAAGACGCCTGGGTGGCTCAGTTGTTAAGCGGCTGCCTTCGGCTCAGGTCATGATCCCAGCGTCCTGGAATCGAGTCCCACATCGGGCTCCTTGCTCGGCAGGGAGCCTGCTTCTCCCTCTGCCTCTGCATACCACTCTGTCTGCCTGTGTTCATGCTCTCTCTCTATTAAAAAAAAAAACTTTAAAGTAACAGAAGAGCTAGAGAGAGAGAGAGAGAGATTAAGAGAGAGAAAGAGAGGACGAGATACATTCCCATTCAGATTGAAATATAACAAAGCAATGTTCTTGTCCTGTGATGTAGAATTCTCAAAACTCATGCAGCCATAACTGCCCAAAAATCTCGGGAAAGGTGGTTTTAGGGAAACATTTATAAGGTATATATACACACACACACACACACACACCTTATTTATATATATATAATAATTGTTATATAGTTAATTTATTTATAATTTATATATATTATATATTATATTTATTATATATCTATACCTTATTTATATATACCTTATTTATATATAATATGTGTGTATATATGTGTGTATGTGTGTATATATAATTTTTATATATAATATATGTGTGTATATATAATATATACACATATATGTGTATATATATTTATATTTATATATATATAAAACCTATATATATTTTTAGGGACATACATATATATGTATCTCATATATCTCATTATATATATATCTCATTAGTATTTATATATATATATATCTCATTAGTATTAAGCTCTAAATTCAAGATTGGATTAATTTATTTGTTTAACAAATGTTTATAAGTACTCACTATTTGCCAGGTCCTAAAATGATGCTATGAGACTATGCGTTATGGATGATGCCAAAGGAATTCTTGCTGTGAGTGGGAAGAAGACACACTTAATTATGACAGCAACTTGAATCAATACATAACTCCTTTATCTAACCTTACCTCCTTCCCCTCTACTTCCTACCAGTTAGGCAACCTCTTGTCTAACTCATTCTTCCCTTGATGTTAGTAGAATAAGTTATCAGGACCACATCAAACTGATTAGAGAGATTTAAAGGAACTTAAAAATGAAATTGTATAATTTGTCAGGCATAATACATGATCTATCAGTACAAAGAGATAAGGCATTGGATATCCAGATTTCCAATTGGATTTCCAAATTTTCAAGTTTCCAGAAGGGACACTCTAATCTGTAGTAGACTGATGAATCTAATTTCTTATTACACAAGCAAAAATAACATAAATAGCATATAAAATTATTGGTAGGATTATACATGTTGAAATATGAATTGTTTTGGAAAAATACCCTTTTTGCTATTGTTTTTGTGTTTTATTATTTTAGGAACTAAATTATAGAAATATAGAAAAATTATTTCTATATCAAGGGTTTCATTACAAATAATAGGTTTTATTTTGACATAGAGAAAAACTGACTTTCAGCTAGAAAACTGAATAGGATAAATGGCACTTTTGAGGTTTAGTATCAAACAAGGTACTAAATAGAGAAGAGACATATAATATTTTTGAAGGTGACCTAGAGGAAGAAATTTCAGTTAAATATCTCATCTTTTAGATGATACTAAGCCATTCCTGTTTGTGAAATGTCAAGTAAACATTCAGATGGATGTTTTAAGGCTGTGTGCCTGAAGAGTTTATGGAGGTGAATTTCAGGATGTCAATTGCAAGGCAATTGTCTTAGCAAGAAGTGACTTCTAAATTGTAGTTTACAGACCCAGAGGGATAACTATTATAATTAGATTATTTTTTAAGAAACAGGCCCAAATCCTGGTGAAATTATCTCAAAGTATTTTGTTATATTCTTGATATTGTTTAGAAATGTATTAGAAATGCAAGAGATGGGGCATCTGGGTGGCCCAGTGGGTTAAAGCCTCTGCCTTCGGCTCAGGTCATGATCCCAGGGTTCTGGGATCAAGCCCCACATTGGGGGGGTCCTCTGCTCAGTGGGGGGCCTGCTTCCTCCTCTCTCTCTCTCTCTGCCTGCCTCTCTGCCTACTTGTGGTCTCTGTCTGTCAAATAAATAAGTAAAATCTTTAAAAAAAAAAGAAGAAAGAAAGAAATGCAAGAGAAATGGCTGTTTTACCTTTGCCCAAAATTATGGTTCATCTGCATCAGCGGGAATGGGATTGCAGTTTTGGTGACTATATTCCATGATAAATCTGATGGAATTTGGGAAAGTCTACAGAAAAGGTGATCTGGTTGAGTTCTGTGTTCTTTTCTTCATTTTATAAAATGATTGGGCTCCTCAGTTTCTTTCTTTTTTTTTTTTTAAAGATTTTATTTATTTATTTGTTAGAGAGAGAGAGAGAGCGAGCACAGGCAGACAGAGAGGCAGGCAGAGGCAGAGGGAGAAGCAGGCTCCCTGTCGAGCAAGGAGCCCGATGTGGGACTCGATCCCAGGACGCTGGGATCATGACCTGAGCCGAAGGCAGCCGCTCAACCAACTGAGCCACCCAGGCATCCCAGGCTCCTCAGTTTCTTCACAAGAAAATTCTAGAGGCCTTTTAATAAAACTTCATCAAGTCATAAAGTTATGAAAAAGGATTTAAGAATATGTTAAAAAGGGAACAGTCTTTGCAAAAAAGTTTTTTTTTTAATTAAAGTGTGGACTAATTCATATATAATAATGGGTTATTAATACCTGGGATTTTGGGGTCATGTTAGTAGGCAAAAATGACTTTTTTTGGTAACCCATCTCAAATCTTAGGTTATTAAATACATTTTTAAAACAAGAAAAGAGGGATGCCTGGGAGGCTCAGTCGGTTAAGCGGCTGCCTTTGGCTCAGGTTATGATCCCAGGGTCCTGGGATCGAGTCCCCCATCAGGCTCCTTGTTGGGCAGGGAGCCTGTTTCTGCCTCTGCCTGCCACTCTGTCTGTTTTTTGCTCTCTCTCTCTGACAAATAAATAGATAAAATCTTAAAAAAAAAAAAAAACAAGGAATGAGCCACAGACATTCATTTTTAAACTGGTGTACCGTTTTTGAAAGTATAGTTCCATAGCTACTGAATTGAGTAATCTTTTATGAGTTTTAATATGAAAAATTATTAATCACCACTACTTTAACAGAAATGCTAATGACATTAAAATAATAGATATGCTGTTTAATGATTTGAGGGATCTAAATGAAATACAGATTGCAAAATTGAAGAAACAAACATTTTCTTTTATGTTTGATCAACAATGGCACCAAGGTACAGTTTGTAGACTCCCTAACAAGCGGTAAAACTAAGCTAGGAGTTAATCTAGCCTGTTACCCATAATATACAGACCGCTGATGGCCATGAGAAGCTATTTCATATAAGCATACACTTCAAAGCTACAATGACATGAAAAAGGAACAAAGCCAGTTTTTACTTGTTTTGAAATACAACCCTCAATGAGGTATTGTTTGCATATTGAACTAAATGCATAAACAATGCGTGGTGGGTTTAATTTGTGAAATGAGTGTAAGTCTTGATGAGCTGTGATGTTTGCTGTTTGGAAATGGAAAACAACTTTTTCATTTTACATATTCATCTGAGGATTGACACAAACATAAAATATGGAAGCTCCCCAAGTTAGCTTGAAGTTTGATATTTTTCTCAGGGAGAACTTAAATGACAGCACAAAGAGTGATTAAAGGTTATATGTTGTAAGTTATGACGTTTTATGAAAAAACACTTAATAAAAATATTTTTAAATACTCTTATATCAAAGGTACAGACTAAATATTTTCAGTTGTTGGCAGTGGGTTGCTAAAGCCATGAACAGTTGTGTCCTCAATTTACATTACCTGTCCTGTGTGTTGTACATGTATCATGCTTTATTTTCAGTTTGATAGTTTTTTAAGTTGAGAATCACAGCAATGTTTGCAAAATGTATTAGCATTGTTTTGTGATTTAATACATATAGGTAAGTCATAGTATTAAATCATAAAATATGATTAAGTTATAAACTATAGTTCAGTAACATATTAAATAGATTTGATATACATAGAAATAATGGAAATATTGTTAACATTTATATAAGATTGATAAGGGAGTCACATTATCAAACATAGACATCTTTGGGTTTTGTTTTGATACTAAAAATTAAAACTGCAAATTTAAGTCAAGCTTGACCTCAAAAATAATGTAAATTTTAAATTAAAAAACAGTGTTACATACACACATAACAGTTCTGGTTTGTTCCTATTTGCCAGTTGCAACTTGCTGCTGAATTTATATCCAACTTCTACATGTAACGTTATTAGTAAAAAGGGTACGTGACTCTCTTGATTCCCAAAATTTGATAACAATGGTAAATGGATCTAATCATTCCATCTTTGTAGTAATATTTTGAATTATATACTCTAGGAAACCTATACCAAAAATCGTTTCATGAGTTTCCAATCTTGTCCAGAAAAATATAGGGTGCGGCAAAGAATTGATCTGAAAAAAGAGTTGGAAAGAGAGTGGGGGTGGGGGAGCCATAAAGAAAGTGGGACTTGTCAGTTATGTTACTTCTCCATTAGTCGCATATTTTATAAAACTAATATATTTAGCGTTCCTGTTAAAAATGTGTTTTTCGCAGACACAATAATACACAGATATTATGCTCAGTGACTTCAGTCAGTGTGGGAAGAGTTGAGAGACCTCTATTCTATTTCCATTTCTCCACATTTAATGAGCAAACAAATCACTTAACCTCTCTGCAACTAGAGCTTCATAGCTAGAGTATGACAAGATTGGGACACATTATTATTTTTTCTTTTAAGATTTTGTGTATTTATTTGAGATAGAGAAACAGTGAGAGAGAGAAAGAGCTCATAGAGCTCATAAGCAGGGGGAGCTGCAGGCAGAGGGAGAGGCAGGCTTTCCACAGAGCAGGGAGCCCAATGCAAGCCTCGATCCCAGGACTCCAGGATGATGACCTGATCCAAAGGCAGTCACTTAACTTACTGAGCCACTCAGGTGCCCTTATTGGACCACATTATGACCAAATTTATTTATAGGTTTATAAAAGTGGTTATTCTATGATGAGTATTATTGTACTTACCAAAAAAAAGAAAAGAAATCTACTACTTGGAACTTTTTGGTGGGTTGCTGACAGGGTGGGGTAAGCAAGTTAAAGAAACAGTAAAAGGAATTCATAAAAATGAATGATATATTTTTTTTTAAATGCAAGATCCTAAAATTCTGGCTCTGAAGGTACTTTTGCCCTATTTTTTGTTACATGATCATTCAAAATAGTATGAACACTTTCAATAGCTATTTAAATGTGGGAGGCTTATATGGATAAAACACAATTAAAAACAAATTAAAATCAGGTAAGGAAGAAGGAAGATAAGATAGGGACTTAAACGGTATAGGGGACAAGACTAATACAAAAAGACATACCATAGCAACCTGTACCCTTGCTGGGGGTGGGGGGGAAGCCAAAGGGGCTTTAAACTTTTTAGAAGGAAATCGAAAAGAGAAACCTGATTAGTTACACAATTCTCAGTGCCTTCAAGATATAAATAGCCTATAATTCTGATGAAATTAAGACTGTCTTCACACACACACACACACACACACACACACACACAAAACCAGCGTGTGATGTGATGAATTAATTCTCCACAACAGTCTATGAAGTAGATGGACTACCTCCTTCCACAGTCCTATTATCACTTTTAGGATTTCTTTTCTCTCTCTCTTTCTTTTTAAATTATACCTAAACCAATTAATACAAAGGTATGTTTCACTGAGACCCAGGCAGTACATGGAGGCTCAGAGAGTATGTACACAGTATGTTTGTTAAAGAATTATCATTGATTTATTCAGCCCATTTTTCTGTAGTGTATAAAATTCTACATTAAGTACTCCAGAGGATACAAAGGTAATAAAATGTCATAAGTAACCATCATCTTAGGTAGACTATTATCTACACCTAACACACAACTCTAAAGGAGCTCATAGGAGTGCCAAGATCATCTGTGGTGGGGTGGCCGAGGGACTGAGAGCCAAGCAAATCTTTGTTGGAAAGACGGATGGGACGAGAGAGTGAAAGCTCTGGAATGTGAGCTTAAAGGCTGATTCCCCTCTCCCCCAAATAAAGTAGTGACATGAACAGAGCTGTGTTATAAAATGAGTAATCTGATAGAAGTGGGGAAAGGCATTAGAAATGGGAAAACCAATTGTATGGCTATTTAAATACTCTATGTGAAAGCAAATGAAGCAGAGATTAAGTTAGCATTAAAAAACTCAGAGGAAGGGATAAAGCAAAGCTTATCACAGAAGTGAGACCTCTAGGATTCAGCAACTGATTGGATGACCAGGGCTAAGGAATGAAAGGACTCATTTGTACCTCCGGGTGGCTGCGAGGTTATTGGTGCCATTAATAGGTAAGGGAACACGGGGAGAAGAGTATCTTATTCTGGAGGAGGCTGGAATGGAGGGACAATGGCTTCTGTTTTTCTTATTTTGAATTACACATATTCCTAGGCATAACACTCTTCCTGATCTAAAGGCCAGGTCCAAACGCCACCCCTATATTCCCTCAGATGGAAGCAAAATCTCTGTTCTGAACTAAAGCAGTATGCTTGTCAATGTTTCTCTTAAGCTTGACACTTTCTCTCTCAGGTAATAACTATTTTTAAATACCCTATTTCACGCTCTAGACTGAAATTTTCTGGAGGACAGTGGCTGTGTCTGGTACATCTTTGTACCTCCTTGCATTGAGTACACATATTTGAATGCTAAGAGCAGATGCTAAGGGACATCCACATCTAAATGGACAGAATGGATTCAAGACAAGGATAAAGGAGGGACCAGAGGGCTGGAGGTTACCAAGGCTGGAGCTGAACCACAGAAGCCAAGGAAAAGAAAGTTCCAATGGGGAGCTTGTCAGTGGGGGGCCACTCACCAAAGAGCAGCTCTGTGAAGCCTAGGACTGGGGAAAGGATCTGACAGTGAAAGAAAAGGGGCTTAAGAATTTGATATCCTGGGCGCCTGGGTGGCTCAGTGGATTAAAGCCTCTGCCTTTGGCTCAGGTCATTATCTCAGGGTCCTGGGATGGAGCCCCACATTGGGCTCTCTGCTCAGCAGGGAGCCTGCTTCTCCCTTTCTCTCTGCCTGCCTCTCTGCCTACTTGTGATCTCTCTCTGTGTCAAATAAATAAATTAAAAAAAAAAAAAAAGAATTTGATATCCTAAAACCCAGGGTGAAAACCAGGCCATGACACCAGGCTCTTGAGGTCCTCAGGACTGATGTCCTAGGTGGTTTCAGTCCTGGCTATTAATAATAATTTTTTGACAATGAGCCAATTTGGGGGAGAAATTGTAAATGTTTATGGGCTTCTTTCCTTTAAAATAGCTTCATTGATTCAGTGGGGGTGGGGGAGATCCATTGTTATTATTTAGATTGTCTCTTACATAAAGGTTAAGGAGAAAAATGCTACAGCATTTTAAACACTCAACTCTTCTAAAGAGGCAGAGATGAGGAGCAACAGCACAAAGTCCTCCCAAGGCTTTATCTTACATGAGTATATAGCACTCTGGAAACCACAAAGTTTTTTCACTTGCACTGGCTTATTTCATCTTGAAACAAAGGAGTGTGGGCTCATCCTTTTATTACAGATGGGTAACTATGGTATACTTTCAGTTAATATCAAGTTAGCAGGGAGTCTGAAGCCAAGTAAGTTCTTTTATTTTTAATTTTTAAAAACTTCATTTATCTATGGGGGGGGCAGGAACAAGGGGAATGGGCAGTGGGAGAAGCAGATTCCCAGCTGAGCAGGGAGCCCGATGTGGAGCTCTATCCTAGGACCAGGAGATCACAACCCAAGCCTAAGGCAGATGCTTAACCAACTGAGCCACCCAGACACCCCAATGAAGTTCTTTTTTTTTTTCTTTTTTTCTTAACATACTATGTATTATTAGCCCCAGGGGTACAGGTCTGTGAGTCACCAGGTTTACACACTTCATAGCACGCACCATAGCACATACCCTCCCCGATGTCCATAACCCAACCACCCTCTCCCTACGTCCCCCACTCCCCTGCAACCCTCAGTTTGTTTTGTGAGATTAAGAGTCTCTTATGGTTTGTCTCCCTCTCTATCCCATCTTCTTTCACTTGTTCTTTTCGGAAGTTCTTTTACTGAGTACAATAATAATGAGTCCATCTTAGGTCCCCAGAACTACATGAGGTCTACTAGTAGAAGGAAAAAAGTCAGTCATCCTGAATCCCTCTCCTCTTGCTTTTTCTGCCCCAGCCCTCTCTCTCCTGTCTGAATGAGTAGTCCTCAAATTCCTCTCCTGAGCCATGTATCCCAATCTCTGTTTTCTTGAGTTCATAGACTACTTTGGAAATCAGGTCATGAAGCTGGGATGATTCATCACAGATCTCGAATTGTAGGACACACAGAGAACACTTTATCTCTGCTAATGGGAAACAGTAAAACGTAGAAAACAAAAGAGGGAAGTTGTTTGGGGCATGAAGGGTATCAAATTGTGCAAAGAGGATCCTCCATGAATTGGCATTACCTACAAGCGAATTAAACACAAAGGAGGAGGATTCCCATATACTGATTATTCTCTGCTCTATTGCGAGCAGGTCATCAACTGAAGTCTTT
This sequence comes from Taxidea taxus jeffersonii, assembly GCA_003697995.1. Lineage (NCBI taxonomy): Eukaryota > Metazoa > Chordata > Mammalia > Carnivora > Mustelidae > Taxidea > Taxidea taxus. The sequence goes on along the minus strand of RCUC01045138.1, from coordinate 10,671 downwards.
GGTCAGCCTTTATTTAAGCCTCATTTCAGTTGATTAACTTATATAAGTAAATATCGATCACCTGCTAGATATAAGGGACTGTGCATAAGAGGATAAGGAAGATGGAAGGTTTTGGTTTGCCACATCTGCTCTGGGCAGTTCACTGCTGAATTAGATGTTTGCACTTTATTAAATTGACATTTGAAACATACAGTGTATTTTCACTGAGACAAAAGCTGATCTTTAGAGAAAGACAAACTCCTATCTCTGTGTAATGTGTTAGCTGAAGAGAGCCTGGAGGAGGAGGATGGCAGTTCTGCAAAATCTGGCCTAGGGAGGCAGCAATGAGAAAGAAATGCAAGGAGAGATAAGGAGACACTGCCAGTGCAAAATAAACTTGTCTGTTGACTCCTTGTATAGGAAATGTAAGAAAGAGTAAGGATGAATTCTAAGGGTTGGACCTCTGTGAAAGTGGTACCATAGGAACTAGAGAAGTACAATCAGGGAATAAACACAGAATCACGGAAGTTGAAAGAGAAGAAGTCTGCCGGAAGTTAGCAGAAGGCTGTTGAAAATACCAAATGCTTCCCGGAAGTCAAGGGTGATGAAGAAAGGACCACTAGAATGAGCACTGATTATTTTATTTTATTTTTTTAAAGATTTTATTTATTTATTTGAGAGAGAGAGACACACAGTGAGAGAGGGAACACAAGCAGGGGCAGTGGGAGAGGGAAAAGCAGGCTTCCTGCTGAGCAGGAAGCATGATGTGGGGCTCCATCCCAGGACGCTGGGATCATGACCTGAGCTGAAGGCAGACACTTAACTGACTGAGCCACCCAGGTGCCCCACCACTGATGATTTTAAAGAGAGCAATCTCTGTAAAGAAAAGAGAATGAAGTCAGGTTTCTAGGATTTAACGGGGTAGAAAAGTAGATGCACGGAGGACTGATGACTTATTCTGAGATGGCTGGTGTCCGAATAAAAGAATTATGTGAACAGGAAAGTCATTTTAATGAGTGTTGGGGTGGGGGTGAGAATATACAGCTAAAATTTTAAAAATGTATAAAGACGTGGTTTCTAAACGTTTGTGCTCTAAGACATAGTGAAAAGAATGGACATTAGAAAGCTTCTTTTAAATTTTCAGTTACAGTAAAATATTTTCGTTAAAATATATTCAGTCTAAATGGATAGCTGCAATATAGCAGTCTTCCTAACTTTGAGCTTTCATAGTATAAATAGGTAATGGAGTTAATGATGCCAAATACATTACCTTAAAATTGTCAAATCGATTTATTTGCCCTTCATAATTTGGGCACTTGGGAATTGCCATTGGTGGACTTTGGGGACTTTGACATTGTAATCAGTGGATATCTTTTATAAGTAAGTGGACATCATAAATATATATAATTAAGAGTTGTATTTAAAAAAGGTTGGTTAGATCTGTCCTTATTTGAAACATTTGTTCATATATTGACTCTTATTATCACTTAGAACTATGCATGTGAAGCACTTGCGAAATCCAGATTGTTTCAGTATGCTAGAAGAAACTCTGCTGAAGTGAAAATAGAGAAAAAAAACTTACATATAAGTTTGTGAGAAAAAAAGCTTACATATAAGTTTGTGAGAATATGTAATATGTAAAGCAGCAGGAGTTGGTGGTAGTTTGTAATGAAGCCAAAACATAAGGCCACAGAAGAAAAAGAAAAAAAAAGGGGGGACTCATTCTAGTATGCTAATGAGACCACACCTGGAACAATGCATTCAATGTGGGATCTGTCTAACAAAAAATGAACATCTAGGAAACTGGAAATAGTTCAGAGACAAGCAATAAGAATGATTAAGGGCTTGGAGAGACTGAGCTGAAACAAGATTAAAAGGCCCTACATTTGTTTAACGTGGCTCACAGATGACTAAAAGTGGGCATGATATCTGTTTATAAACATCTGAAGGTTGGGTGTAAACATGAAAGATAGAGTAGAATTGCATAATATGGTACTAAAAGGATTTAACTGGAGAAAAAATTTCGAGAGAGAATTTAAAAGTAAATATAATGAAGCTGTCTCCCAGAGAGTGTGCATTTATTTCCTTTTCTTTAGAGACTCTGCCAAGAATGAGGAAGTTTAGTAGAGAGCCCAGCAGAAGAGAATGACCCAACAGGTCCCTTGCAGATCCGATTTCTTCACTTTCATAAACCAGTAGAAACCTTTTTAAGTTTGATCTGTTTGCACAAAATTACTCAGAATATGTATTTATTTACAGATTTTAGTAATTCAGCAGCATAGCACTTTAGATTCCTGGGCAATTGTGTCTTATCTTCATTTGTTCCCGTAATCTGTCATTGGTAGAGTAGTTGAGTAAAACAGTGTTAAACCTACTTTGTATGGATGCTGGCCTCTGAAAGGCTGTTCTCCCAAAGCTTAGAACTTAGTAAGAAACAATTGAATGACTTTTTCTTTTCTTTCTTTTTTTTAAAGAACGGTGTACACTTCCAGCTGGAGTTCAAAGGTCCACCAATGGAATAATGCAAAAGATCTATTTTGGGATTATTTCTATAAGCATCCCATCTTCTGCTTTCTTTTGTTGGTAAATGCAGTGTCTTATTAAAATTTTTTATCCTAAATTTTGTTCTTACTAAATGATAGGATGATCTTCCCTTAAGGTTGCTTTTAAATGAAATTAAAATAAAAATTATGTTTTGGATTCTGAGCTCTTAGAGGGCTTTGTTTGTTTTCTATAAAACCCAATGCCAAACAGTACTATGCACACTTGAGAAATAAACAAATAGTAGATGAGAACTGTAGAAGCATCCCACCCTGGAGCAGTTGGCTAAAGGAATTACTAATAAGAGATCCCCTGATTTTCACATAAAGTCACATTATTTTTTGCTCCCAAGCACATGTCTTTTCTCAGATTAAGTTGGACATTTATGGATATTCTGATGACCTGATTCATGTAGGTTCTGTTAGTGTTTCTGAATCACTTCCAGAATTTTCCAGAAGATTTCAGACTTTCCCCACCTGTCTTTTCAAGCTCTCTGACCCCCTCTCCTTCTCTTTTACTTTTTCCTCTCCCCTGCCTTGCCTTGTAGAACTTTGTTGCAGTACCAGATGAGGCCAATAGATGCCGCCACTTCAAGAGGTTAACAGTTGGAATTTCTCTCTCAGAGGTTAAGGCCTAAGATGAAGTTTTGAGGAGGTAGGCGGAAGGGGAGAGTAATGGGTAACTGGTATAGTCTCTCTAGAGACTAACTTGGTTTTTAATTGTAGACTTATGAATTTTTCGAATTTTACCACAAGTAAGATGCTAAGAAAAACAATAAAAAATAAATTAACTTTAAAAAGACACCTCAACTTCAGAAGTGTATATTTTAGGCAAGGAAATCAATAATTGAATTAAAACAGAATTTTAAAGGTAACACCTCAAAGCATCTTGGACTCAACGTTTCTCTACAGTAAAGGAAAGGAAAGGCTTGAAAATATGTTTTGGAGGGCCTGAGGGACATAAGGAATGTAATTCTTTAAACCAGTGTTGCTCAAACTTGTGTGTGAAATAATTTTAGGTGGCATAGAATAAATAATTTTTATTTACATAATACAGTTTCATTTGCAAGGTTGTTTTCTATTTACGGTAAATAATATTGATTTTTTCCATTTATGATGATGATAAGAAGTTTCCTTTGTCAGATAAACTTTTAATACAAATAGTTTAAAGAAAAGTATTAAGTTAAATTATTACAGAGGATATAGCAATAATTATAAAAGTGATACTCAGTAGAAATGCTGGAAATAATGCTTATTTAAACAAGCAATACATTTTGCCTATACAACCTCAAAATTCTTTGTTTCCTATGCTCAATTTCTTATTTCAAACTTGGACTGATATATGATATTTTATATCACTCCTGTTAGAGTCCATGTAATATATGTACATTTAAGACTAGATGGACTCGAAGATAGTAATAAGAAGTTGAATACTAATACTGTGATATAATTCTAGGTTTTAAAAAATAACTTCTGTAAATATGTTTTTATAAAGGTATATAAAAAATCAGATGGGAACAAAGTAAATTGAAAGCAAGGTCAGTCTTGGCAAAAATCTGATTTTAGAAGGGAGTAAAAAACCATGCAAAAAATTACATCTCCATGAACAATATGCTAGAGTATGAAATTTTACTGTATCCAAATTGTGCATCTCCCCAGCTTTATTTAGAAGTAGTGTTTCATACCAAAATGAAATTCAAAAATTGTGGCCTTATGAGAAAAGAATCAAATTCAGCATTTGCACTTACTTTTTATGTATTTGGTACAGTCATTGAAACATACACAGTGTACTAAAAATATTTACTATTTTTCTGACTACTCTGTGAATAATAATAGCATCACAGTGGCTAACAGTGGTCTTTGGGTTGCACAGAGGCTGACTTGAATTTTAGGTCTGCCATTTATTAGGAAGCTGCTACAAATTCTGAGCCCTTAATTTTCTCACCTGTAAAAAGGGGGAAAATAAGATCTGCAAAGTTAATGAATTCTACCCATTGATATTTCTTTTTCTTTTTTTAAAATTTATTTGACAGAGATCACAAGTAGGCAGAGAGGCAGAGAGAGAGGGAGAAGCAGACTCCTTAGATCATGACCTGAGCCAAAGGCAGAGGCTTAACTCACTGAGGACCTAGGCGTCCCCTCATTGATACGAGGATCTTATGTGTATATTAACCAACATCCTCTTCATGCCACGATGTGCTGCAGATCATGCTCCAAATGCTTTTTGCACCAAATTTGCCACCAGAACCCTTTCCACCTCGAGAAGCAGAAAAAGGAACACGGTTCTTGGCAGGTCTAGGCCTTCAAAATAAATCCGCAGGCAAGATTGACACCCACGGAATGGTGAGAGTAGCAGAGAGTGCCTTTATCAGTTTAAATTTACAACCTCACCTTTTCCATTACTTGTTCATAATTGTGGATAATCCCTCACTAATTAAAAAATAAGCTGTAATGATAACAATTCAATACTGGTTTTTGTTTTTAAACCCGAGAGTCCTTGTGGCAGTTGGAAAAGACCAAGCTGAAACAAAGGAGGAAATATTTTCCTGAACTTTTTACAGAAAATAACTTAAGTTGACAAAACATTAAAACTAAATTTTCTTTGAATAGGAGTAAATCCTACTAGTTACCTTGTAATCTGTACTGTCACATCTAAGACGATGTGGGGAGCTGCTTGTTGAATCATAGGCTTTGTGGTTAGAGACCATTGGGTTGTCTTCGGTGAAGTTACTTAGGTTTCTTTGGGCCTAGTCTCCTTATCTTTTGCAGGGGCTTAAATAACCACCATACAATAACCAGCTTAGAGTTGTGAAAATTAAATGAGCATACACCTACCAAAAGGGACCACTGCAATGACTAATGTATATTCTCAATAAATTAACGCTCTTTAAATGGATGTGACAATTAAAGAAGAATAGACGATAGGTTTCAGGGAGAGATGATTAAATGGATGCAAAATTTATGTATTTTTTTATTGTCTACTTTGCCGTGGCCTTTGGTTGTGGTATACACATATGCTCATAGAGAATACTAAATCTTATGTGGGTGCCTAAAGCAGGCGCATAAGGCTTAGGCTCTGAAATGTCACTTCAGCAATGTGCCTGGGGAAGCTCTGACACTGCCTGACCTTTGGGCGTCTGGAAGGGATGTCTATACCTGTGCCCAGAGCTGGAAGGGGCCCAGGCCCTTCCCAGCAAGCCTACCCCCAGACTGCTTACTCCTTGCTAGCATACATCTTCACGCAAAAGGGTATTTCGTCCCCTCTGACTCGCGAGGATTGGTTTTTCTTTTACGTCGTTGCAAGCAGGCGAAGTCCCTTCTGTCCTTTCCCCTGGGGTAAGTGGAAAGGAATCCGGCAGGGGGCCCGAAGTGGCCTACACCCGGGGAGACTGGGTAGCGGCGGAGTGGGAGGCAACCCCTGGGCTGCCCTGCAGAAGCAGGTGGGGACAGACAGCGGTGCCCTCGTCCGGGGAGGGAGTGCGGTTGCGGGTCCCTCCCCTCAGTCGAGGGTGGCAGCGGCCGGCGCCAGGCCCGTGGGGGCGGGGTGGGGGCGGCGTGGGGGCGGCGCGGAGGACGCGGAGATTACTGTTGTGCCACCGGGGACGCTAAAGGTCCCGAGCGGTCCCCACGAGGGACCTCGAACTATGACAACAGGCAGTCACAGGGGTCGAATAAAAAGGAGCTGGTCCCTGCGCGCCGCCCGCCCCGGGGCCCCCGGCGGCCTCCAGTGGCCGCGGGCGCCGGCGGCGGCGTCCCCCGCCCCCAACCCCGCGCGCAAGTGCAAGGCTGCCCGCAGCGCGGCGCACGCTCCGCAGCTCCCGGCTTCCGCGCAAAACTTCGAGCCTGTCCACGTGAAGTTGTCGCTCCGGTTCAGAGGGGGAAAGAGCTTAGGGAAAAGCGGGGCAGTGGCGACAGCGGTGGCTGTGCGTGCGCTCTCTTTTTCTTTTCTTCCACTTTTCCTCCACCCCTGTCTTAGTCCAGAGTTTTGGCTCCTCTCCTTTCCTCCTCCCCCTCGGAGCCGGCTTCTCCCCCCGCCCCGTTTCTCCCCCACTTAGTGTACGCTATTTGTCGGGGGGTGGCCGAAGGGGATGTCCTGTTTTCACCAGAGGCACAACGCGAAGGGGAAGCTCCGACACTGGAAGGAACGAGAGTAAATACCTAAATACAGACGCACGGTCCGCGGCTGGGACAGACACTTGAACTTCAGATCCCGAGGCGGTCCTGGGCTTCGGGGAGGTGAGTGTCCCTTCTCCCCGTCCCCGCCCGCGGGGTCCGGCTTGCGGGAAGTCTGTGAACTCTCTCCGGGGAAGTGCGCGCGGCTCCGCCGGGGACGCGGAGCCCCGGGGACAGGGAACGTGGGGCTGGACGGGGTGTGCACGCCGATTCCCCGCGGGCTCCCAGAGGCGGAGTGCAGCTCGGCCGCCAGAGGCCCAGGCCGCCGTGCTGCAGTAGTGCCTTCTGCCCGGGAGGACAGCCGGCGCCCCGAGGGTCTTCTCCAAGCCTGCGGGGCTGCTGCAGGGCCCCGGCGGGACGGCTCCCCACCTGTACTCAGGCTGCCCGGCTCGCGGGGGCGCGCGCCCGAGGTCTCCCCGACATCCTTCCAGTGCTGTTTATTACTTTGATGACCCCCTAGATAAGCCTGACGCAGAGATGCTGACCGGGTCCCGTGGAGGGCTCAGGCTCCTGGCATTTTCACGATGCTGCATGCGTGTGTACGTACCCTGCATGTGCTCTAATCTCGAGGCACGAACCGGCCTTTTAAACTGCGGCCATCCCACTTTAATAGTTTTTATGCGGCGTGGACCGAATGTTTCCTGCCGCTTGCCAGGGTCCGTGAAATTAGAGGCGCCTTGTCAGAGGAGTCGCGTTCATTGGCTCGGGACGCGGATGCCATGGAGGGATTATAACTTCTCCAAACGGAGGGACCCGGCTTCGGAGAGCAGGTTTTCTCTCCTTTCAAAGTTTGCTGGGTCTGGGGTCGGTGGTGGCACTGGGAACGGCTGTTTTCGCATGGTTAAGCCGGATTCGGAAGAAGACCGCGTGTGGGCTTGTTTTATTGTGCGCCACACAGCAGCCAGAACTTTCGTTTAGTAACACTTTAAAGATGTCTCTTTCTTTGTAAGCATTTATCTGAACAGCTTGGAACTGTAAGGAAATTTGCGGACCGAACCCTGGCAGGGCGCTAGCGAAACCGGAGAGCCATCAGTCCCTCGTTGGGATGGCAGGGTCAGTCCCTGCCACCTCTCTCGCTCCTTCTCTTGAAGGCTAGTGAGGTCTGAGCTCTGGGAGAGTGTGTGGGTGAGTGGGTGGGAGGGCAGGGTCTGGACACAGTCTCCTCTCTCCTCGCTTCCCGCGCGCCTCTTTCGCAGCACTCCCGAGCCGGCAGTCCGTCCTTCATGAATCCCAACCTGAGGGCAGTGGAGGAAGGTGCACGTCCTCGGGGCCCTTTCTGCCAAGGTGCAGAATAGCGACGGGGTGTGTGTTTTGGTTCCAGAGCAGTTCCACGTGGAGCATCTCTGTGTGCGTGTGTGTGTTGTGTACCTGATCTGTGAGGAGGTAACAGGAGTCTCGTGTTCAAACCCAGTGGGCCGTTGGCCATTAATTTGCTTTCCTGGCTGTCATTACAGACACTTCCAAAATCTGATACCTAAGAGAACCAACAGGTTAGGTTTCACATTAAGAGCTCATACTTAACAGTTTTCTTTCTCCCTTACCCCTTTTGGCTTGGCACCCTGGGATCAACATACTAGATGTAGTGAAACATATCTTCTGGAATATGGGCATTTTGTTGCCCTTCTCCTCAGCGGCCACGTTTTGCACCCTCCTGCGTTTGTCAGTTTCTGTGCAGGCTCCTTCGGGACTTAGGTGGGAGTCTTAGGAGCCTTTAACAACCTCAGACTCCTCTTTAGCAGCTTCTGAAGTTTCATTTACACATGGGTGACTGGCAGTATTGAAAGTCAATGATGGTTTTTTGTTGAGTAGATTATTTTTGTTTTTATTTTTAAAACCCCATCAAGGACAAAGAATTGCACTTGGTCATCCTTCCTGGGCAGAACTTGGTTTTAAGTAGAAATGTTTCCCTTCTTTCTCCTTCTTTTATAACGTTTCTGTCCAGCTTGTAGCTGAAGAACTAAAAAAAAAGAGGAAAGGGGGCGGGGAGAGAATCCTAAAACAAAATATTTCATACCTGGTGTTGTGCGTTTTAGGAGACTGCACCCAAAGGCATCTGTGTGTGTGTGTGTGTGTGTGTTTAAATAACATTATCCCAAGAAATAAGTAGAAGTAGTAACAAGAGACAGACTGTTTTGTGTGGAGCTAGACTGCCAGAATCTGATTTTTATGGCAACAATACCAAAGGCAGATATAACCGCATCCATTTTTATTGTTATTATAAACCATAAAAATAGTCTGTTCCACCCGATTAAAAGTTGTAAGTCATTCAGAGCTAAACCAATTTTTAGAAATGACTGTACAAGAAAGAAAGTTAGAACTTTTGACAGTTACAACTTTGAAAGTAACATAACTAGATTATCTGTAAACTGTCCTCTTTTTAATCCTTAGGGACACATCTTGTCTTTCATAACAAGTGAAAGTTTAAAATCAATGTGGCTTTCAAAATCCTGTTTTCCTTTGTCAGTTACCTGACAAGAGTACCCTTCAATATTTTAAGGCCATCACAGTGCTTGTTTCACAATTATAACTGAAATAAAATTATTTATTTATTTTTTACTAGGAAGTATTTATTTCATTGGTTGTTAGAAAGTTAATTTCTCTTATACAAAATGAAATCTTTATGCCTATTTTCATAGGTAATATTTAAATCATGTGTACAAATTTTAAAATTAAAAAGTGAACCCTAAGATCTGTATAGGAAGAAATTGGTTCAGGAACAATCATTATTCTTATATTAGGAAATACAGATTCCACATTCTAGAGGATCTGTAGAAGCTAACTGAAAAAAAAAATTTTTTTTTGCCTTTTCATGAAAGTTTCTTTTTTGAAGAGAGGCTGGCAGATGATTAGTTTGTCATTTTGCTGTAATTTTTTCTTCTAAAAAGCTCTTTGAATTAGAAGAAAAAAGAAAACTCAGTTTTCCATTTCTAAGAGTTTCCTTTTTATTTATGTTGTGATTTGGGGTGTAAATATATTTTACATACCCACGGGAAATAGAGTGTCCAGTTTCATGTTTTCAATCTCTGTTGCAAGCTCTAAATGACTGATGCCATGTCTAAAAATATATTTATGTGGCTTGGTATTTCATTTAAAAAAATCTATTTACTGAAATTAATTTATCCAGGAGTTTTAGAAAAGTAGAATGATAGAAAAGCCATAACTATTGTTATGAAGAGTTAGGATGTTGGGAAGCTTTTACACTCTAACTTTCAAATACTAAAATTAACTTATTTTACCCAAGGAAACCTCACATTTTTATAGAGAATTCAAGAAGAGGGAAGATAATCCTTTTAAGACTTACTGAAGTGTTAAGTAATTTAAGAGCACAGGTATTTATTATGTTTTTTCATTATCTTTTTTTTTTTCTATTAGGTAAATGCAGGAACACTGAACATTCAGTAAAAACAGGCCCCCTTTATAAGGACTTTATTCACCATACTTCTGTATTGCAGCTGCTGATCATGTTTCACGGAGCTGTTAAAGCACTTAAAACCTAAAATTAGGTACTGTCTGGTTGTAAATATTTCAGATCACTCATTTAGGAAACAAACAGAAAAGCGTAGCATCAAAAGCAGAAATTGTTTCGAATCTTTTCACTGAAGTACCTAACAAACGTCTATCAAACATCTTATTTTTTTTCAGTGAGATTATAACCACAACAGTTTCTTTTTTGAATGAGTATTATTTTTACACATTCTAAGCACTTATAATGTGTCTTCCTATAGAGTATCTTAAACTAGCTGTGTTCAGAAATGTAGCTGGGGGAATTTGTTACAATGGTTACTAGGTGCATGAAATCAACAGGAGAATCCATGGATGACATTGCAATGTACCTGCCTCTCTGGTTAATTTTTCCAGTGGATGAAGAAATGACATGATCTTTCAGGCATTTGTTGTCGAGATGGGTGAGATGCAGCACTGTATTTTATCGCTGTATATGTAATACTGCATCCTTTAGATGTGTTTTAACATGGGGGGG